>JAAVUC010000353.1:0-104586 GCA_014898925.1 Fusarium nelsonii
CACCCGACTCGGACGCTTTGGCGTCGAAAAAGGGGCATCCTGCTCCACCACGATCTCGGCCCCCATTGGATCCGCCATGACGGTAGGCTAACCAACCTCCACACACACTTTTTGGTCGAACCAACGACAGCAGTTTTCTGATTCCCTTGGGTGCGGTTAAAAATGCAGTGAAGTTTTCTGTCCGGGTGCGGTACACTGGGAATGAGCACAGGCCGAACCGCACGTTGCCTCAGCACAGGGAGCGCAAGGTTCACTACAAGGCTTGTCGCATCTTGAGTGAATGCAACGTACTTCGCATCGCTCCTTACATGGCTGACAAGGTACATCACCATGGCAAACTTGTCGACAGCTATGTGGACAAGTCGAGTAGTTCCGACCGCAGCGTTGAGTGCATATACCATGGCTTTGTTGAATGATCTCTCCATCCTTGCGTGTGTTGCATTGGGAGCAACGCGACTTGCAGGTATGTCCACAAGCGTGATAGCTCCCACAGACCGAAGGGCATTGATAGTGGGCCGTAGTGATGTCCTCGTGGCATTTAACGTAAACTTCATGGCCACAACCCGGCACTTTTTTGGTGACCATCTTGACGCACCGAGCAGACGCTGGGTCTTGCGCCTCCCAGCATTGTGGAGAGAGTAATATATGCCCACAAGGAAGCATCACACTGTCATGTTCGAGTCTGGCGAGGCATTTCTTGTGACAAGGATCTCCGCATCGTAGAGGGCAAGCGTGATCGCATCCTTTCTTGATCCTAGGACAAGCTTCCAAGCATTTGACAGCGCGGTGAAGTGTATCTGAATGACACCGTCTCCTGCATGGATGGCCACACATCAATCGCTTGTCACAAAGGAGTCTGCATCCACCTTCAGGAGACATTTGAGAGAAGTGCTCGGGGTGAGACACCAGTGCAGATGTGTCTGGATGTCTGGGACACTGTAGCTCCAGCTCCGGCCCTATGTTGTGGTCGCTGGTCAGAACCTCAATGACTCCAGTCCACATCGGGACCTTCTCGTAGCAGCCTCTATTTCCAATGATATACATGCCGTGTTGGGCACGAGACAACAAAACATTGATACGGTTCGAGGTCTTAAGAAAGCCGCAATCCCTTTGGGGATTACTGCGAACCATGGAAATAACAATGATCTTAGCTTCCTCGCCCTGGAAGTTGTCAACAGTTGCGACTCTGATGGTTTTGAGAAGAGTTGTCTTTCGGAGAACACCAACGTTTGGGTTATTAGTGTCCTCTGGTTCCCCTTGGATGCCTTCCAGTTCATCTGAATCCCGGTCATTGACGCATATCTCAAACATCGATTCCATCCTACGCCGCAAGAGCTGCAGCTGTCCAAGGTACGGTGTAAGGACCGCAATATCACCTGGTCCATACTTGCCCTGCTGAGAAAGATGCGACACCAAAGAAGTTGTCATGTCGACCTCGAAGCTGTTGGACCTGGAGGTACTCATCGACTCATTATTGTCATTTGTATTCTCGGGCTGATTGTGATCGAACCAGAACAGACGCTTTCTCATACCTGCTACTTGCGGGTAGTCCTCGACATTCCTCGAATCTTTCAGGGACGGATACAGCGTCGATCGAATTAACTGAGAAATTGAAGGATGCATTCGCCTTTGGGTCTCCAGCACACTGTAAGGTACCCTCAGCGCTGTGTCGTGCGATGGCTCAACCAGCCTTTCGAACAAAGAAACGTCGAGTGAAAACTGCTTGCCACGGGGATTGGTACTTTGCAAATCATAATTCTGTATCTGAGGGCGAAGTTGTAGGTGATCACCAATAAGAATTGCGTGTTCAATGGAAGGTAGGAGGGCAGTGAGAATATGTGCCTCAAGAACTTCACCTGCCTCTTCACAACACATCACCTTACATCGTAGCTTTCGTAGGAGACTCAGGTTCCTGGCTAAGCCTGTTGTCGTAACACCGATGATATCTACATCATTCAAGCAGCGTAGGTCAATATCCCCGTAGATCTCGTCTTTGTGCCTTACAGCATCGTTGTATTCTTGGTTGAGGTTTGTGATCTTGGTGATGATGGGATCCCTGATTGACTCAACCCAGTGCCGATGCAAAATGCTGCGTTCATGTTTTGTCATGCTCTTAAGCTGGGCATTCTTGAGCTGTTCAATCTGCCTAGGGTGTCCCGCAGTATGTTGTCCACCTTGGAGCCAGCGGTGAATGACCAACTCTGGCTCGTGAATGACTGTCTGCCACCCGTCCCTGTCTTCGCCAAATAGTTCTGCATGCTGCATGGGGTAATCAGATGACAACAAGGCCTTGACCGAGGTCCAGGACTGACATGCAGTAAGCTTTTGCAGAAGGTCTTGCCCATCCTCGACATGTCTGCGAATCTCTTGATTTATCTCCCATAGCCCTTTCTTTTCTGATTTTGTTAGGAAGCTTTCCTTTGCAATATTGCGTAAATTTAGGTTCTGTAGTCGCTCTGACTTCGAACGTGACCCGATACGGATGATATCTCTTATTCCGTCATCAAGGAGATGTTCCAGCAGCTGGTCTAGGGCATGATTTGTGTAACAAACGCAGAGGATCGGACCGAGCTTTGCGCTTCTTTTGCTGTTCAGAAGGACCTTAATAATCTTCTCGCCAGTATAACTTTTGCCGGTGCCGGGGGGACCTTGGACGAGCGATAGCCCCCGAGTCAGGGTGTTCAAAAGGGCTGCAGACTGTGTAAGGTCGAGGCTGGATTTAGATGCCAGCCTTTCAGGCGTCAGGGGGGAGCGAGGGTTCATGACGAGGGGAGATCTATCATCACTAAGGCAGCCAAGGTCAAATGTAAAGCCTGGTATTCGTGCGTATTGCGGTAGTTCCATATCCACATGAACTTCCGAAGCTTCTTTGGGCGCTAAAAGATCCTTGAACGGAATGTTTGGCCTCTCGTGCATCTTTTGTAGAGCCGAGAGGGTATGTTTGAATGAGTCAAGCAGAACTCCAGGGAACTCGACAAGATATCGACGTGTGGAAGATCGCGTGGTTTTGTACCATCGCATGGCTTGAATAAGCTCTCGAGCAGTTGGATCAACAAGTCTTAAATTGACAAATAGGAATGCCTCATCATCGGACAGGGTTCTGACCTCCTCATTGGGCCCTCGGTCATCCTTGCTTTGTGTCTTTGCTTCTTTATCGTCTTTGGACCGCATGGTGGTTTCAGACACAACGCAGAATAACACTGTGCCAGTGATATCGAACAGACAGACGAGTGCACCAGCCTGTAACCTCTTGGACTGTGCCCACCAATCCCGCCGTCTTTTCGCACTGAGCTTACTTACAGCTGGAATCTGGTGGCAACATACAACCATTTCTAGCCCCCCGATCCGATGCCAGTGGACGTCAATTGGCATAGGGCTTTCGTAAGTATATGTCATCACCGTTTTAGATTTCTGAAGCTGGCGTTGCTTTGGGTCTCGAACAGCTTCCAGCATGTCACGCACAGCATCTCGAAGCTGGCCGACTGTGTCCTCTCGAATGAGACGAAACTCTCGATCTAGACGACCACGAATTCCTTTGATATGCCATCTGGACGGGTCGTTTGTTGGAAGGTACTCTGCGTGTGGTGATGTGATCTCATCGTAAGTAGGCATGATTTTAATATTTCTTATGTCGGTATGATCATTGTCGTGGCGGCGTCCGTCAGCAGAGAGTCTGCCAGGCCCGTCTCTTTTGAGCACAAAGTCCTCCCTCGAAACGGAGGTAGGAGCACTGTATGCCAGATCTGGAATCTCTCTACCGGTGTCTAGTCGTTGCTGCATATACTCAATGTATTTGAAGGCTTGAAGACGGAAAAAGTCATCCTCACTGCTGATATCACTCTCCATAAGTCTGGAAAAAGCAGAAACAATTCTGCAACATTCTGGGTTGACAATATTGTTGGTGTTGCAGTCGATTATCTTAGTCAGTACGCTAAGGGAGAGCTCAAGCACCTCCATTCGTAAAGCCTCCTGTGTAGAAAGCGACATCTCAGTAACAAGATTGAGGACGAAGGTGAATAGTTTAGTCATGCGTCGACCCTGAACTCCTAGAATGAAGTTGAACAGGTCTGCGACCTGCTGTTCCAGCACGGCCGAGTCCACGACTCGAGGGTTTGTGATAAGTGAAAACAGTGGTTTGACTTCGGACTCCCAGAGGGCGAGGTTGCCGGTCTCATCTGTATGCGGGATATGGCGTTCTACCAACGCTTTGATGAATGCGAGGCCAGATTCCTTGGCAAGAAGTTTGATGGCATCTTGCGCGGCGCCAACATCACCATCCATCAGCTCTAGACCAAGCTGGAAGAACTGGCTCACAGCACCTTTGGTCAACTCTGGTGAATCAGATCCCAAGTCTCCTAACCTTATAAGTCTTTTCCATTGATGGAACTTATCCTCTGGCGACGTGGCAGAGACATTCGAGACATTGGATTGGGAGAACCGCTGCCTGCTGGGAACTTCGTGCAAGAACCGACAGTTTTGCCCGTATCTACAATTGATGTTCCGCAGGAAGTAAGAGCAGGGGCGAGTGCGATCCTTCGAGGAGAGGTTGCGAGGCGTGTTTCTGGTAAGGTTAGTGACAGTACACTAATTCCCGATAAGATATCTACCTCATAGTTCCAGTCATTTTTATGCAAGATTTGCAAAATTTGCAGGATTGAAAGGGTTGTACGGCAGTAAATCCCAGGAGGGTATGAAGTTGAAGCTAGCAACAACAGGCGATTCCCTTGGTGCTCAGTTCCAAGTAGCGTCTTGTTCGAGGGCGTCTCTGTGTGAATGTAGAAGGTTTGCGATTGACAGGATGGCTGATGAACGAAACGTCAAAGGGCAGTCGTCAGCACAGATAAACGTCGCAGGAGAGCGACGGGCGCCTAAGAGTCAGGCAGCTGCGACAGATGACGACTTTCTCTGCAGTAATCATGCCTGACGCCGTATGTTGGCCATGTTGGTCGGCCTCCTGCATACGAAGTGTAAAAAGGCTGCGTTGCGTGGACCAACAGATTGAAATCAGGGCGCAGCGCGAAACGCGTGTGGATTCTTCAATCGCTACTGAACGTAAGGCAGAGTGACTATAAGTCGATAAACACGAGAAGTCGTAAGTGTATACCATCTTGATATGAAGACTTGTAAATATGCAGTTGTCCGTGTTTCGCTTTGCAACATTGCAATGAATGTTGAATAATCGTATAGCTTGCCTGGGCCAGTCCCAGCTGGTAGGGTCTCTTGAGACCGACCAGGGCAATACACGTCTCGAGCATCAAGCTGTTGGTGGCTGTCTTTCGCAGCTGTAATGTCTGGGATCAATTGGGTCATTCGAGTCTATCACTTGCTCCACTGCAGGAGCCCCGCTCGGGTTCGAAGACGTGCAAGCCGGCGATTGACTGAAAAGACATATCAGCCATAGAAAGGCTCTGCGCCCGTGAGGGGAAGATGGTGATAAACAGATCGCCCCCAGGTCAGCATCCCATCACGTCACTTCGCCCTTATCAACGTATGTCTGGACTACTCTATCGTTTCAGGAAATCCTTTGGAGTTCATTCTCGAGTTTCTGGCCTAAAGATGGAAATTCAGAACCAACAGATACACATGCAAGCGATGGCTGCTATAGATGATATTCCTGTTCGCAGCCAAATCTCTTCTCAGGTCATATGTGACCAGCAGCATGATGCTGACAACGCACCTTCCAGCCGTGGGAAACAAAGGGCCTTGTTCTGTCCTGAATCATCTACCACTCTAACGGGCAATCTGAGTTCTACATTTTCTTATCCGTCGGTATCACAGGAATACTGCGACACAAATATTTCTCCAACTTCTTCAACCATAAGCGCGATGGATGAGATATCCACATATTACAGTCAGCTTGCAATAGGCGAGAGTGCAACTGCACTAAGATGCGGGGGATTCTCTGAATCATCATCAATAGCGGTTGAGCCAATCGAGGCCGGGGATTCTGCTGAAGAAGAACGTAGAGCCTTGCACGCAGATACGGCGTCGGAGCTACTTAGTCTTGTATGGCGTGCGTTTTCTATTCTACCCAATGCAGCTGAGGCTCATGCTAATTCATAAAAAGCCGCGTGTCCCATAGGGCTCGAAAATGCACCAATGATCAACAAGTGGGAGGCTCATCGCGTTGCATACCACTGTTCTGTGGACATGAGAGATATTTCCCTCGATTGTAACATAGTATGGGAAGATCAAGATGCCTTCTGGAATGGTTTGAAACGGCATCATAGTTTCCGTGGTAAATCCTTCCCGAAAAAGTGCGACAGAGGAGTTTGGATACAAGGTCAAGGCCAAGACCACAATGCAACAGAATCTGTGGCATACAAGGCTAGGTTCTATTTTGACCATCCAGATAAAGCGCCAAAACTCGAACTCGAGAGACCTGTATTTGAAAAGGGCTGCAGGCTCCGTCGCAAATTTGGTTCTAACCAATTTATAGAACTTGGCCTATTCTTCATGAATCAAGGCAAAAAGATCATTAATGAAGCGGATAAGAAAAGAGCCTTGGCCAAATGGTTAGTGTACGGGCAACACTCATTTTTATCCCAGCATTGGGTGCCATTCTTCATTGAAGATATATCGCCATCGGGTGACAAAAAGGGTAATACCACGAGTCATATAACTGGCAAACGCGTCATGTTATTTGCGGAACAACAACCTGGACCCAACCTTGGTTCCAGCGGTTATGGGACAGCTACCCAGCCAATCGTTCCGTCAGTTTCGTCGGCACCGAATAACACTTTGAGCCGATACGCTGTTCTAGACTGGCTCTTGCAACTTGACTATAATGCAGACCAGACTTACATGAAGCTTTTTCATCGTATATCTCTAGGTGATACCCCAAGATCTGTGATTTCACTTCTTTCTGGACATCTTTGCTGAGACAGAATCTTCCCATTTGCCTAGGTCTAAGCAAGACTACCCCAACTGTTTTGCTCCCAGAAAGTTCAATATTGCACCACCAAACGGATGTGCAATCATCAGAAGGCTTCACCATGAATGATGGTATTGGAAGGATATCGCACTCGCTCTTAAAAGAAGTGCGGGATATCATGAGTTTGGACACTCTCCCAGTCGCGATCCAGGGTAGGATAGGTAGCGCTAAAGGAGTCTGGATGTTAGACTTGAGTTCTGTCTCATCCGAGATCGGTGGATTGAGATATATCCCTCGCAGCGGAAATGGGATTGTGATTGGTCTGATCCTGCCCATCGAACTTTGGAAGTGGTATTATATTCTCGCGAGCTTCGACAGGCCACTCTTAATCATCAGTTCATTCCAATCCTAGAGGAACAAGCAATCAACCGAGGATTATTACAGACGACTCTCTGCAACCGGATAGATCAGCAACTCCGTGCAGAGCTAGATCAGGCTAAAGCTGCCTTGGAGAGTCCAGAACTTTTCCGAAAGTGGATACACAGCCATAATCATTCTCAATCTGGAGCCAGTCAGCATGACACATCGTGGTTTATTGGAGGTTTACCCCAAGACCGACGCGAAACAATGAGCTTTCTTGTCGATGGTGGTTTCGATCCAAAACGGCTCAAATACCTAAATGACAATATGTTTGAACTACAAAAGGGTCGCTGGCAACGAACGAAGGAGAAGCTTCACATCAAGATTACCAAATCGACATACGCGCTAATGACCGTGGACTTCCAAGGGATCCTGGCACCAAATGAGGTTCAATTGTGCTTCTCTCCGGCCTTTAATGATGGAGACCAAACCTTGCACGATCTTGGAGGATTTGATGTGCTCGTCTCTCGATGCCCAGCCCATTTACCCAGCGACATTCAAAAGGTAAAGGCCGTTTTCAAGCCAGAGCTGCGCCAATTGAAAAACGTTGTCATATTCTCCTCTTTGGGAGAAAGACCACTGGCAGCTAAGCTCTCAGGAGGTGATTATGACGGTGACAAGGCGTGGATTTGCTGGGATCCAGACATAGTTAAGAATTTTGAGGGTGCTCAAGTGAAACCGGCGATTTCTTTTGGAGAATATTTCCAGCCAAACACTCAGACCACCGGCTATCTTGTATCTCGATACGGGAAACCCAATTATGTGGATAAACTCATGGAAGAAGCTTTCAACTTCCACCTTGGTCCCACATACATGGGCATTTGTACAAGCTACAAGGAACGTTTATCATATGATATGGGTGGTATTGGAAGTCCAACTATTGTTCTTCTAAGCATGCTCTTGAGTGAGCTCGTTGATCAAGGGAAAAGTGGGTTTGAATTTGACAATGACGTCTGGCTCCGAATCAGGAATGAGAAGTGCGATGGCACGAAGTTCCCGGAAGCTCCACCCTACCAAAGTCACCACTCGAGATGCTTACCTAGCCCGACCCATTTGATCGATGTGCTCAAGCATTGCATAAAAGATCGCATACATGGATGTCTAACAAACTTTTGGCAAAATCGAACGGGTCCCGGCATTGGTCCGCAGCCGCCGGTCCTTACTCCGTTTGATTCAGACCTCGTCAAGCCTTGGGAGAACTTTGAGAAAGAGGCAAAACGACTCACATCGTTGTTCGACCCCTCTTCCCCCTGGCTAACAAATTTACGTTCAAATCTTATTCGAGAAATAGATGCGTGCGCCGAACATTGGAGAGAAGTGATGTGTGGTAAAGACTATCTCAAAAACGTCGTTCCTGTCCATGAACGATGGATGAACATCTTACCGACCATTCGGGACAAAGAACTAGTTGCCATTTTAATGGGACATGCTCTGAACAACGGTATCCTTGGCGCGACCGAATTTGGGGAGTGGGAACTTCTCAAAGCTAGTCTCACTTTTAAGAGGCATCATCGACGTGAAAAGTTCGTTTGGCAGGTCACAGGGCGTCAACTACAGTTCATTAAAGCGACAACAGCGAGGAACGCTGGTGATAATACTGTCTCACCACCCATACCTGTGATCCCAAAAGTATACAGATTCTTACGACCGAATGCGAAAAGTGCTCAGAGAAACGTTGATGACGATGAGCAGGAAAGTGGAGGTAGAAGTAGTGACAGCTGTTGAATTCCTACTCAAAACAATCCGGTTCCCGCAAATTCCTGGCATGTTCTATAAGCGGTACACTATGCGCCATTTTTCAATACTTTATCTCCGTGCTGATTGTTCCCTCAATTTTAGGTTCATAGGTTCAGGTTTCTTGACCAGGACTGTAATTGAAACCGATAACGGGTCTTTGGCAGTAGGTGCAGGTTTGAAACCCCAGTTGAAGGCTGTCTATAAGTCAAGCAGAGTTGGAGTTCCTTTACGTTTTATGAACCTTTTTCCTAAACTCCAAAGCGCTACATTTAATCATGAGGGATTGTTTCAATATGAGAGTAGTAAAGATAATGTTTTTACAGTAGTAAGTACATAGATCTGCCTTACCACGGTAGATAGTTAGGGTTACGAAAGGGACCGGCAACTGCCATCCTTGTTCCTCCTGTAATAATCAATGCTAAGTAAGCGATAAGGATGAAGGACAATTCCATGATAAAGATTATACGAGGATAAGACGCCAGCCTTTTGTTAGTAGCTGATAGTAGAAGCATGAAGATAGTACTGTCACGGAGGTGGTTAGGAAGATTAACATGCGCGACAAGTTTTGTCAGCGGGCTTCGGACTCCGATTGGAGCCAATGTAAAATGCAAAGATACCCACAAATGTTTCGTTGAACCTATATATACTATGCAAACAAATCGCTCAGCGATCTTGCTTCGATACCCTGTGCCTTTGATCGGAGCCAATTTCGTATTTTATGGAATTGGTGCATGTCCATTCATCTCATGATGGCCTCTTCAAATACACTATCTGCCAACTGGCACCTGGTCACCTCCAACAAACGACTCGCTCGATCATCACAAGCTGTATCTAACGTTGGTCGAAAGGTATTTGTCTTTGGCGGCGAGCTATTGCCTCGCCAACCAGTGGGTAATAGAATCGATGTTGTCACTATTCACAGCGTTCAAGGCAAGCTCCATGCATCGACTGATCATCTCATTCACTGACCATGAACAGAAGATGCTTCTCCAACCCTTCCAGAACCCTCCAAAGCCCCATCACCTCGCGTTGGAAGTCCCAGCACAACGATCGGGTCTGGCATCTATCTCTTCTCTGGTCGCGGCGGCCTTGAAATGAAACCAATTGAAGAGGATGGTGCTATATGGTGCTACAACACAACCGACAATGAATGGAGCATCATCACACCTGCTGATCCCTCAGCGCTTTTCCCAGTGGGCAGAAGTTATCACTGTATTACATCTGACAGCAACGACAAGATATATCTTCACTCTGGGTGCCCTGAAAAGGGCCGGCTGAGCGACCTTTGGGCTTTCGACCTTACTAACAGATCTTGGGCCGAGCTCCCATCTGCTCCTGGCCCAGCTCGCGGTGGATCGTCAATTGCCTTCCTCAACAGAAATTTGTATCGCATGAACGGATTCGATGGCGAGACTGAACAAGGTGGCGCACTAGATGTATTCAATATTCAAGCCAATTCCTGGTCCACAATATCGTACAACCCGGATGGTCTTCAAGGTCCAGAGGCAAGAAGTGTCTCAACGCTTCTCCCAATTTCAGTGCAAGGCAAGCCTCACCTACTCACCATGTTTGGCGAAAGAGATCCAAGCTCGCTTGGCCATGCTGGAGCTGGAAAGATGCTCTCCGATGTTTGGGCTTTTGACGTTGAGCAAAGTTTATGGAAGAAGGTTAAAACAGATGATGGACCTGTTGCGAGGGGATGGTTTGATGCTGACATAGTGGACATTGAGAACGGAAACACAGCGGTTATTGTCCATGGTGGCCTTGGGGAGGATAACGAGAGGTTGGGAGATGTTTGGACTCTGAACGTTTCTACATAGGTCAAGCTTTTTGTCTCAGTTCGGACATTAGACGGAATTGAAACGACAGATCACCATGCCGAAAAAGGGATAAATTGCTGTAGTGGTCTATGTCAGCGGCGTTCGGACTCCGTGACCCGCTGTGACGGCTTTCTTGCCAATGAAATCTAAGACAAGAGGCGCTCTAATCAGAACGTAGTCTAGCCTCAGACTCTAGCGTGGTGCAACTTGAGATCCTGTTAAATACCAGACGGACTCCGATCCTCCGATACAACTTTGACTTGACAACCCGCCCTACCAATACGACCAGAAGAATGCCTGTAAAAAGAGCATGTGACGTCTGCTTCAAGCGCAAGGTGAGATGGTCCGATCCTCTTGAAACTACGCATGCTAAGAGAGACAGATTCAATGCATAAAGCCAAATCCACATTTACCATGCGAGTGGTGTTCTGACCACAACTTAGAATGTGCAGTTTCACGAGAATCGCAGAGGAAGAAACCAGGTGATATGTATGGATAGCGGGTCTATCACAGGATGACCAATTGGATGACTGATTATGCTACAGATCTGCTCTCGTCGGTCATGTACAATCTCTCACTCGTCGAGTCACGGAGCTCGAGAAAACCGTCGAACAACTTCAGTCGTCATTGAGTGGAACTTCGTCAATGTTCAATCATCAAAACACGCCATTGTCACTAGACGGATCGTCAAATAATGCTCAGAGAACTCCCTTCTTGCCACAGGCTCGGCATCCAACGAGTAACGATGCATCTCTCGGACGTCATTGGTACTTCAAGGGAATTTCCGTATTGTCCAAAGCAGGACTCGATTGGATGGAGAGTAAGGTTGGCGAAAGGCCAGCACTGGAAAGCTTTTGCCTCTTTGGCTCACACCAGTCTTCGGTCCATCCACCTCAGCTAGATATCGAAATACCCGACCGACCAATTGTCGAACAGACTTTTAATGGTTTCATGTCTTCAGGCTATCAGCATTTGTATCCCGTCATTGATCCTATATATATGCAGGGGACACTCGAGGCAGCGTATACACTCCCAAAAGACCCAGGAACCTATCATCGACAGAAAACAGCTGAAACATGCATCCTGACTTCTTTGGCTCTGTGTCTGCTATTAGACGGCCACAAAGCGTTCCCAAATCTGCCTCAAGCCGATATATATGCCGATGTGGCACAGGGCTATCTGCTACAGCCCTCCCACGAGAGTACCATTGAAATGCTGGAAGCAGCAGTTATTCTAGTAAGTACCGACCGGCCATTTTCTTGTATGATGTTCACAATCCAGGCGATCTACAGGAATCTATCAGGTCAGTGGATAGATGCTGCTACTGTTAACTCGACTGCTTGCCGAATGGTTTATGACTTGAAGGCCCACTGCTTTTATCCTGATAATACCAATCAACCTTCTGAGCAGCGTCGTCGAAAGGTTCTTCGGAACCTATTCTGGACATGTTACAGCCTGGACAAGGACATGGCAATTCGCTTTGGACGACCACCTCTCTTAACAAGTGACTACTGTGACTTGACCTTACCCAAGGAATTCGATGCTCTATACGATCCCCAAGTTTCTCCAGATGCCACTCATCAAGAGATAATCGTTTATTTCAAGGAAGTTTCCCAACTCGGCCAGATCAAAGAGAAGCTTTGTATCTTTCTTTGTTCCCTCGACAACCCTCTTCTGATTGATGGCACAATACTATGTCAGCTTCGTCAGCTAGATCTTGACCTCGAAACATGGCGATTGACGATTCCGGCAAACTTTAGACCGAAATTGTCACCATCGGTTGATCATTTATTCCATCCAGAGATGTCTACCTTCCAAAGACGGAGATCTATCCATATCCAGTTGGAGTATAACTATCTGACGACGATAATTCATACAGCTGTCCGAAGATGTGGCGCCGCCTTTGCAGTATCTGAGAGCTTACCGGATGATTTGCATAGTGTATATCACTCCAGTAGCGATCTGTCTTTGGCGGCTAGTCGAACAACGCTGCACATGCTCAAAGATGGGGAGAATTTACTACGAGACGATATTTTTGGGTGAGTTTATTATCAAAGTGGCTTGCTATTACTAAATGCATCGCAGTCGCGTTGCTTTCTACGCGCCCATAGCAGCCTTGGCATTATTCTTGAACATTCTAATTCATCCTCTGGATAAGCAAGTACAAGTCGACCTGGACATCTTGACATCGTCCATAGCCACCCCACAGGACTTCCCACCTAAGGCGTTAACAAGATCCGATGTTGAATGTGTTCAAGAATTGAACCGGCTCATATCGGAGTTAACTCGTCTTGGCAAGAAGGCAATATGTAAAGCAAAACAGGAGAACAAAGGCATAGAACAACCGCATTCTGTTAATTAATAATGATCGCCATTTCTAACACAACGTCAACATCCAATCACCACAGACCGGATCGAGTTCCCGGTCCCGCTCAAGATAAGCACCGGGTGTAAGTCGTTTCCCCGCAGATGACATGTCAAGATCAGAGACTAAACGGTATTTGGAGGGCGCATTTCCAGTGTCATGGAAGGGTACAAAATATAAAAGAACACTTGCCAATCAACAAAGTCGAGATCTTCAACCCATATAGAGAATCTCAGTCAAGATGGCTCCTACTGCCGTATCGCCCGCCGTTGATGGCTCAACTACCATCACTCTTAAAAAAGACTCTCAATCACACGGCCATGAACTCAAGGACAAAACTCCCCTCCAGGCAATGTCCCACGGTGACGTCGTTCTCAAAGGAATCCCCAAACATCCCGACTTCTCATCTCAACGCCAATGGCAGCTGGAGCATCTCGCCGCTGCTTTTCGTCACTGGCACCGAGAAGGTTACGTCGAGGGTATGAGCGGCCACATTTCTGTTCGCGATCCAGAATTCCCCAACGCCTTCTGGACAAATCCCCTGGGAAGACACTTCGGACTGCTCAAGGTCAGCGACATGATTCTCGTTAATCTTGACGGCGAGGTCATTGGTGGAAATCGGTCTCGACCTCCCAACTCAGCAGGATTCTTGATTCATGCATCAATTCATAAGGCAAGAGAAGACGTACATGCCATCTGTCACTCGCACAGTATCCATGGAAAAGCATGGTCTGTCTTTGGTCGACGACTAGAGATGCTCACTCAAGATGCTTGCAAATTCAGAGGAGACGCGCACAGCGTTTATGACAGCTACGGCGGCGTTGTGCTAGCTAGTGAAGAGGGAGATCGCATAGCCGCAGCGATGGGTCCCAAGGGCAAAGGATGCATTCTGCGAAACCACGGCATTTTAACAGTTGGTCAAACAGTGGATGAAGCTGCGTGGCTTTACACATCTATGGAAAATAGCTGTCGTGTGCAACTACTTGCAGAGGCTGCGGCTGCGAGCGGCATCAAGAAGGTACTCATTGAGGATGAAGAGGCAGATTTCAACTTTGATGTTGAGAGTGATCCTGAGGTTTGCTATTGCGAGTTCCAGGTTTATTATGATTTGGAGGAGGAGATGTCAAAGGGAGATTTTAAGAACTAAGGAACACCAGAATAAAAAGCAGGATAACACTCACTACACTATAGAAGCAGTAAAATCTACAAATATTGAATCGAGCGAACACAAGGCATATCATTCGCTCAACTTGTCACTGGGCACTTCGTGTGAAGTGTGAAGCGAGTTTGTCAGTATAATAGCCGATGTAGTAAGGCTGCATATTGGACTTGAGGTCATACTGTCTCTAATACTTACCAACCCGGTCCAGCCGGTGTCAAAGTGCGGATCACAAATCCATCCCAAACTCCTACCGGGTCACCCAGTCACTTACTCGACCCGGCGAAACGCTGTGTCAAGTTCAGCTTGTCCAACACCCTCAAGATTGCGTCCAGACCATCCGCAATCCCAGAAAGTGATCAAAGCCCACAGCTTGATAAAGCTATGCACATACCCAAACAGAATCTGGCAAACCATTAGTGGGAAGTCAGAAGGATATTTCAGGAAGTGCGAAATCAGCTTGATAGTCTTTGTCCAGAACATCCAGATGAGCAGAAGCAGTAGATCAGCAAGTCTTGTACTGCTACCCTTGAATAGTGAGAAGATCAGCAGGGCATCCCACACGATAGCAAAGTTGAACAGAGATGCCCAGTACACCATAAATGCGCTCCAGGTATAACGCGATACAAATATCGGATCACGGAGCATGACGGGATTGCTGCGGACAGTAGTGCGAGCCCACCGTAGAAGCTGGTCTTTGAACTTGGGCCACTCACCGAGTGTGGTTCCAATAGTCGCATCTTGTGTGTCCTGAAAGAAGATAAGCCAATGCTTCTTCATAGCCTCGCGGGTTAGAAAGTTGTCATCATCCGAACCGAGACCGTCACCACCTAGAAGGCCGAAGAAGAACTTCTCATGACAGAACCGTTCCAGGAGGTCAACGTCGTTAAGAAACTCAGTGCGGTAAGCTGCTGTGCGACCCGAAACTACAAATACTCCTCCGTCGATGGCGTTGGATGTTCGAATTTCCCAATTATGTCGCTGAAGATAGTTGCATGCGATGAAGTTGACGATTGAAGACCAAGACCATTGTCCAGGTGTAGTGCGTCGAACGCGCTTCTTGGTCGCGACGACGCCAACTTGTGTATCGTCAAAAGGCGCAAGAACGGAAGGGATGAAGTCGCCTGGCCAGAATACATGATCGTCAGCAAAGATCGTAATAGGTGTGGTGACATTCGGCATAGCATGAGTGACTTGTCTGCGTTTACTCGGTTCAGATAGCGCCGCCACTGATATGTCCGTATCAGGTGCATCAGCACCTAGCTTGCGCATCACAATCTGGCATTCTTCTCTCAGAGCATCACCAACTGTGACAACTAGGATGTAAGCCGGATGATTCGCAAGAATACTCTGCACGCATTCTCGAAAGTCGGGTCCGTGAGGGTCAATGGTGGGAAGGATGACAGTCACATCTCTGCGAGTAAACGCCGGATCTGGACTGATCTCATAAGGGCGATACATCCATGATCCGAGAAGGTGACCAAGAAGACGGAGATAGCGAAGGATGAAGAGCGTGCAAAAGACTTGCATCCAGACGTCTGAGAGAAGGAGCCAGGTACATGTGAGACCAGCGATGAGGGGAGTTATAAGGAGAACAGCTGGAAGGATGCGGGCAATGATGTGAGTTTTGGCGGGGAGGGCCTTAGGCCAGGGACCGAAAAGTGACATTTTGACTTACTTGTTTTTGATATAAATATCAGTAAAGCGATGTTGACGATGAATTCTAAAGAGACAAGAGTTGTTGAGCAGATGGCTGTGTCAACAGAATGGTACCTGGATTGAGGATGAGGTCTGGATTGGGAGACTACTTATACAAACAGATGATGAAGTCATCAGAGTATTTGTTCTGGCACAACGTCTGTGTTTGGTATTCAGGTGTGGAGAATGGGTTGCGAATAGCTGTACAATTGCGTTGTGTGCGAGGCGAGGTGAAAATGGGCTTTGTTCTGGTCACACCACTAGAAGTATCGTGGACATAGCCAAAAGACAACCCACGTTAAAGAGCATGCTAGACACAATTGCTCGCGTCTAATGTATTGATAGAACAATAACTAAACGGTCTTTGTTCATGAACCTCGTTCTTAGTTGACAATCACAGGCATGGATGGTCTGGCCAGTGATCAATCTGATGGATGCATGATCCGGAACATATAGATGGTGGCTAAACACGATTCGAGTTCTACTGGGGAACTTTCTGAGCGTCTAGAAAAGTCCAAACAATCCTCTCTTTCCCTTCTTCTTCTCAGGAGGATAGACAACGATCCTATCCAAATCCGCTCCTTTGCGACCCTTTCCATTATCAAGACCACCAACAGTAATAGTGTTTTTGCCCTTCTTTAACGGCAGAAGAAGGGGGGTGGAAAGAATAATACCCTTGTGTGTATCTTTCTGGTAGAGAGTGTGCACCTTGTCTTTGTCGCCATTTACAACAACGCTGCTGATGCGACGGACAGCCCATGTTCCGTTGATGCGGTCTGGCTGGCCCATTGGCTGGTCTCCAAAGCCCATGTCATCGATGTCTGAGGTTGTCAGTGTGGATGCAGAGATGTAATGCAAGATGACTTACTTTGGTGGTAAAATGAAACCCATTGATCTGCGCCCTTGCCCTCAACGGTAAAAGTGGCTGTGCTGTCGTTCCCGTAGATACCAGTTGCGATGACATGGTCTGTTCCAAATGTCTATTGAGGCTATTAGTCAGACATCTCCCAATCTTCCTAATGATGGGACTTACAGCTTCTTGCAGGAACGCATCTCCAGCAAGTTTGGCCTTGCTAGCGGGATAGGTCTTGCCCTTGATGGGCTTCCATTCACCAGTCTTTCTATAATAGAGTCAGGGTCTGCTACCCGAAACCTTTAGAACATGAACTTACACATTAAGGTCATAGACATCATGCCACACAACCTCGAGGCTCTTGTTCTCCTCGTCGATCTCAATTGGAAGCCAGACATTGCGACTCTCCCAGATCGAAGGAAGATCCCACTATGCCTATTAGTACGAGTTTCGAATAAGATTGAGTAAAGCGTACCTGGTCAGCCATGTACAGATAGGTCGTTTTCTTTGTTCCATTGATGCGCCACGAGAAACCCGACTGTGTGCTGAACGTCCTGGTGTAAGCCGGGGCAACAAAGAATGGCTGCGACCAGGGACCCTCAAGCTTATCCGCTCTCATAGCCACAACGTCTAAAACAGCCAATTAGCTTTCCATTACCATCGTCATAAACCCATCAGAAACATACTGTTCGGTCGGTAACCCGTCTTGTGGCTCATCAGAGTCCAATAGCTCTTCTCTGTCTGAAGGATAGTCGGTGCTTCAAAGTCATACTTGTTGAACCGATGGGTAACCTTCTTGACATCGGTAAGGTTACTGTTAAACTCGCTGATATATACGTCTCGACCTTCGACGCGATCTCCGTTGGAGTATAAAGCGTAGGACTTGCCAGACTTGTAATCTGTGAAGGCGCCAAAATCTTGAGACCAGTTTCCTAAGGGAGCCATGACGTGGTTGAACTTGTATGGTCCGGCGATCGAGTCTGATGTCGCGAGGCCTTGGAGGAGAAGGCTGTATTTTTTATCGTCCGCATGCCACCACATCTATATCCAAGTCAGTAATATTCTTCCGCCTTTGAACATGTCATCCACTTACATGGTACTTCCCAGTCTCCTCACTATAAAGAACCTTGGGTCGCTGAATAATATTTTCTGGCGAAATATACTTGTGACCCTCTTCAGGTGTAAGCGCTAGGCCATGGGATTCCCAAGTTGCGAGATCATCAGAGCTGTAAACCGATACACCGCCACCCTCTTCTCGCTCTTCAGTTTTGTGCTCGCCAAACCAGAAGAACTTGCCGCTGGAGCGATCCACACAGAGACCACCTGCATGGGCATTGAAGAGGTTGCCCTCCGTATCGTGCCATCGCGCGCCAGGAACAATCCAAGCTGCACTTGTTAGAGAAGCCAAGGTGAGGAGGGAGAGCAGAGTCATCTTGGATGATTTGGACCCATTCAATTGAATCACGACCGATCAATTGAAATGCGACGTTAAGCATGTTTTATAGCTGGCTCGGTACATCTCATCCCGAGCCTGCTGCGGCGTCATAACTGAGATCAGAATCAAGACCGTCTGCAACCAGCCTACCTGGTAACTGTTTGTAAAAACGCGGGGATGTGCATGGCATCACCCCCAAATTTGGGAGCTTAGCATGTCGATCCCCCGCTGATTTGGTAGACGCCTCAATCAGACCGTTGCTTGGCGGATGGTTACCCCGGACTGGAAGGCGGATAAATGACGACCACCAATCAATCTCTGTCAGAACAATGTTTAACCCATGATGAGAAGACTTTTCGGGAGAGATCGATCCGTGATTCGCGGATCCATATACAAGAGGCTGGGTGGTCATGTATGCAGATTGGTCAGGTACGACGTCCAACAGAACAGTTGGTCTCTAAGCTTTAGGGTACAAAAATAAATAGCCCAAAGCTATACCTTACAGTCGCGAAAAGTAACTGACTAATGTTGTCTCTTATACTTCTATCGACCATGGTTTTTCAACCCGCTGAGTGACGTTTAAACCTGGCGTGTGTTCTTTCTCCAGCCACAAGCCAAATGAAATATCTTTACTAAATCATTCTAACTGGAAAATATATGCCTTCTTAGAAGAGCAGCTAATTCCGCAACAGAGGCCCCGAATCTAACCATCCAGAGACTTGTGGAAGAACGAGCAATCATGCAAATGCCCAACCGCATTCTGAGAATAATTGGGGCAAATCCCCCATTCGGTATATCCAAGCTTCAAGTAGAAACCTCTCGCTGGTGTGTCCGTCGCAGTATCTAGCATAACCATAGTCTTGCCCAATTCTTCCTTTGCAAACCTCTCAACCATATCCATAAGTTTCCTTCCGAGACCAAGACCTCTTTCTTCTACGGAAACCAGTAATTTGGCAACTTCAACTTTGTGTACGTGAGTTGCCTTTGGATGAGTCGTCATATGGACCGTACCCACAGCAGATGAACCTCTTGCTAGGACGAATAGTGTGGTTCTTGCTTGAGGACCGAATAGTTGAGTCGAGAGTGAAAGCCAAAATTCTGAAGCACTTGTTTTTGAGAGTGGTGCGAGGAAGCCGATTGATGATGATGGGGGGTCATCGTTGACGCACGATTGAAGGAGTTTGGTGAGAGCTGGAGTCCATTGCTCCAGGGTCGATTGGCTATCGATGCGGTGTAGCCCGAGGCCCTCCGGCCACTCAATTACAGGTTTCACACTCATCGTGTAATTGATTCAATGTAAAGACAATGGATATTTAAATGACGTACCAGTCTCAGTATAGGGCGCGTTGTCAATATTTAACTCAACTTGACTAGATAAGTGTGAGTCATTTCATTGAGCAAAGGTAACAAAACAATGAGTAATTATGTTAGTGGATCTCCAATCTATTAGCTCTGTCTGTTAAATTAAATTACAAGTCGGCTATCTCCGGCAATGTAACGATGTTATAAACCCCGAAACCTTATCTTTATCATTCTAGCACTGGTTTTCTAGATCTGTTCCAGGGTAACTTGTCATGCTATGAAATTAGTTGATTGAGACTAGTTGATATCCCGGGTAGCAGTTTAAGCATAGTCTTGGCCATTAACAATAGCATTCAGTCAAATCTTCTCCTGTCAAATTTTAAAGTAATAGTCTAGTTAGTTGAGTGGGGACCTTGAACTTGTGAATATGCTGCAAGTGATCCAGGCGAGAGTGATGAAAGCGGAGCGCAATCGCAACCCATCAAGCTTGGTTTTGCGCATAACAACGGACGCACAAGGAAAGATGCGCGAAATAAAAAAGCAGTAAAGCGCAATGATTCATGTCTCAGCAGTTAGAGCACGGATATTATATCACAGACAATGACTTAGTTTGGTAGTCTCGTCCGAACTATGCTATTAGTGAGCCTGAAAGGTTAGAATTGCTTTTGGCTATCCTCTACTTTCTCATCCTATAGTCTTATGACTGCTAGGCTAAAGTGGGCTAGAGCTGCTGCCTAAGTGGAGATAGTTGATTGCTTCTATTCAGAAACAGACTGAGGGCCCGAAAACGTGACTCGACAGTGTTCAGAAAGATGGGTTGTAAAGTTCACCCAGATTCTTTGGAGAGACGACCTTGGAAGTATCGGGAACAAGGGCTAGCTCCTCGCTTGGCATCCCCCAGTTGCTGCTTGTTACGAAGCCGCGCTTGATAAGGCCAGGGATCTCACCGGGGCCGTTAATATCCCAGATTGAGACATCCGATTTAGCTTTGGAGCCCTTATCATTCCACATAACCTCTTTCTCATATCTGGAGCCCTTGACCAAGTCCTGGCGCAGGCACCAGACCCTGTTGACGTCAGGCTTCCCCCATCCACTCTGTCCAAGATCTCCGACTCCCACGTACCCTTCCGGGCACACAGGGCGCCAGAGGGACCCGTCCTTCTTGGCCCCACTGCCTTCATCTTTCCAGATCATAGTGTAGTCAACCGGACTCTTGACGGCCGCGTCGTCCTCGTCAGGGTCTCCGCCGACTACTAGACTCGAGTGGCTTTCGGGCTCATCGTAGATAAGAAAGAAAATGCTTCCTAGCGGGCGGTACTCGTTGTCGCCCTTCCCAAGCCAGATTGAAACGTCCTCGGTGGCACCACTACCGCGGTCGTTCCAAACGAGCTCGTAGCTTTCGGTCGTCTTGAGCTTTAGGCCTGGCCTGTCAGCGGCATTGGCGGTGTGAACGGCTACTGCTGCAAGTACAGCGAGGAAGTTGAAAATTGAGGTCGTCATGATGATTGATTGGGTTGAGGTAAATGATTTATCGGATAAGTAGTTTTATGAGATAGAATGCTTTAAGAACAAAAGGGTGAGTTAGGACATATTTATACTGGCTTTCAAGCTAAACAAGTTAGAGAGAATTCTCCCTTAGTCTCATCCCGTGCATATGTTATGATCACGTCGATCTCCAATGAATGTTGACAATCAGGAATAATTCTTCAATATCTGGCATACACGGGAACCTCCCGGTCTCAAAGACACGGCATCCGAGACACGGCATATGAGAACTTAGTCGCGAGATGAGTGTCGACAACGCAGGCGAGAATCACTTGATCCCGAAAAACGCCAATCGAAGGTCATAGCACGGACTCCCCAATTTCGCTTCTATTGCTCGCTAAGTCCTGCCTAGTTCCATAGCTAGTGAATTATAAACATAGTAGAGCGCGTGACCCGTTATAGTACAGATGATATATTAGCACGCGAAGCCTGAGCGGAAGGTGGGTAGCAACAAGAAAGGCATATCGAAAGAAGTTAAAAAAAAGTTTTTAGTATAAGTGTTGCCCAAAGCTGGAGGTTATTTTGTTATGGTTGATTTCGGGTATTCTCTACCATCTAATCTAGCAGTTGTGGTTCAGCTAGACCTAAATGAGCTAGGGCTCCTGTTTCTAACTGCTGGGTTCTTTCAATTACTATAATCTTACATCTCAACCCCTTCAGATGTCAAATAATGGCGCAGCATTATTCAGACCTACTTGACACTGAGTCTCTCCGTCTGGCGACCATCTCACTCGGCACTTGTCCTGATATAAAGTCCGAAATACTAAGCGTAGCACTTCAGTCACACGCCTTATCCAGCCGTCTAGAAATACCTTATAATGGGCTGTCCTATACTTCTATGCCGACGCAGCAGCATTCAAGACGCGGAAGGCTTTTTGCCAAACCACGACCACCGACTCCGTTAACCACATCCACTTCCCCGCCTGCGACTTCGGAACTTCGGCCTATCGTCCTGAGCATCGAGACTAAAGCAGAGTGTAATGACAGGTTGCTTCGTCAGGCAACTCGGAACCCGACGAATGTGTTAACTTTAAGCTACGCGTTGGGCTGGACCGGGTCAATTGGGGTTACAATACCAGCAATAATTAATCAATACTTCAATCCAGATAAATCCGGGTATCCAAATAAATTCGCCTCCAGCAATCTGATTTGATTTGGATTTATTTGAAATTGATTTGATTTGTTTTGTTTCATTTATTTGTTGGCAAGCCTGGATGGGGTCTTGGCCGACAGCATCGCATAGGCGGAAACGGAACAGCCCGGTTGTCACAGTGAGAGTAAAATCATTGTGGTATTGATAGAGATTTAAGCGTCGACCTTGACCATGGTGATACTTTGGAAGCTTAGGCATGAAAGGAGAGAGTAGCGGCGAAGACGGTCTCCTCAAGCGAGCTGAATAAGACTTTTTCGACATGTCGGCGAAGTTGGCTGATTTAAGTTCCGCAAGGTATCAATGACTGTTAAATAACACGTCTTTGGGCCACTTTCCATGGTTAGAAGGATAATGAGACGCGGGTAAGGCGCGCGATAAGCTTCAGTTCTCGGCCATTATCTCGTTCCAACAAGGGCCTACCACCTGTTAGATCCTCTCTAATATCTGACCGATACCTCCTGTCTTGGTAAGGCATCACGCTAAATACGCTATACTAGGATTAGATCCATAGTGGGTGGTATGAAACAATTGGGTTTTATCAAGTCGGCTTTATATAAATAGAATATTTACATGGTCGAGTAACTAGAATAAGAAAGGTAGAGCGCATAAAAGGCAGGTTGAATAAGTGAACATCAACAGGATGCCACTTACAGCCCTATGGCATTCGCGGTGTAGTATCGTAGTGATGGCAATCTCAAGCACCTAGTCTAGGCGGAAATGCTCACCACCAGCCTTCTCCTTCAATGTCATTGGTGATATCTTGCGCGGACAGTCCCTCGATGTTGCACATGAACTTCTGCTGACCCTTCATAGCGGGGCAGTTGTACGACTTCTCAGTCCAAGGAGAACACCAGCCATATACTTTGTTATCCACTAACGACAAATTAGTAAATGTTCGCAAGTCGGACAACTAGGAGATGAGCACTTACAACCAACCATCCACCACTTGTTATCTTCACGAAATCGCTGATAAATTGCTACAAAGTATTAGCGCTAAGGTACAGAAGTTGAACTGTAACAAGAGAACTTACTGAAATGATAGACATCGTTACCCTTAGTTCCAAAATTCATCTCAAGCTCTTCAATGCCATTGACATCGCCACCGAAAAAACATCCCGTGCCTTTGCATCGGAATCCGTCTTTATTTCCACTAACATCGGGCTTCTGCTCGAAAGTCCTTGTGCCAGTCATTTTGACGCATTCATCTGTACTTGCTGTATCATCCACAGCCTGCCACATGGCCAAACCACCGATAGAACTAGTTGGTGACTGGAAGTAGAGATCGAAATTGGCAGCAACGAGAGGTGAGAGAACCGCCGCGGCAGAAAGCATGGAAATTGAAACCTTCATTGTAGTAGTTGATAAGCAGGGAATGGGAAAGTCAGATATTGTGGTTTCTGGGTCTTGTGTGTGTTGCGTTGAATCTATCGTTTGAAATTTCAGTTTGAGGAGGTGAGGCAATATAATCTATTAAATACTAAGTTTTACCGTAGGAACTCATTCTTCCTATTTTCCTATGGTCCTATGGACTTGTGGGCAATCTAGCTATTCTTACTCCGTATCTGAGCAGAGGCAGTGTTTTTGATGCCATCACGGACCTGGATACCTAAAATCTTACGTAGATAATAATACTTCACTAATCCTGGTCAACCCAATGCCTGAACTATTACTGGATGATTAGCTTTGTAAGTAGGAGTAGGATTACTTAGTGCTGATTTTTCTCTTGGTAAATTCAGGGGACAGGCTTCTCCAATAGGGAACTGGTCCATAAGTATTTTTAACTCAGCCAATCATAAATCTTCAAAAGATTAAGCAGAATAAAAGGGCAGGTAAGGCTCAATTAATTTCATAAGCTCCTGCGGTATGTTATGGTTTTGATTGCCCTCCACCGAGTTCATACTCTGGGATATCTATTCTTTTCGCATCCTGCGTTGTCACCGACTCATACGCTGGGGTTACAGCTGCAAGGGAAGTGAGGCATCGGAGAGAACGCGTCACATTTTGTATACACGCGTGGCTGGCTGGTGGCTGCGATGTCAGTCAGAAGAATTGTGAGCTTGCCAATGTACATTCAGTCGGAAAAAAGCACCTTGAAGCGAACGACCTCGGTGTCCCGCTCAAAAAGATTCCCTTGTCTAGGATATGGCAAGAGCAAACGTGGGACTGATCGGTGCGAAAAAGATGGCACAGCGCTTCCAGACAGCTATAGAACTTGATAACTCAGAGAGAGGAAACAAAAGTTGGAAGTTTTCTTCCTTAATGCGGCTCTGTGGCATGCCATTATCTCGGTGCTATTTGCGGTGATGGTTGTAGTGGAGGGCGTTTGCAAATTCGAGATGGATAGTACTTCTCAACCCGCAAACACAGATAGACATACAGACAGGTGTATATTCCAACACCCGACCAAAAGACGGCTGGGCTGGTGGAGTGCAGGCCCTAGGGCGGAACAAAACAACGGCCCTGTCTCAGGACGGAGCATGCTAATAAGGCCTAGACTGATATAGGCTAGTGCTTGTGGAGACGGGATCTTTTTCCAGGCTGCAGTTTGGACAAGAACTGTAATGACGTTTTATGTGATTTCGCCAAGAAAAAAGCTTCTGAAGCTGATAATCCGAAGGTTGGAGGATCCGTATCCAAGGTCTCCCCTTCAAATAAAGCTCAGACCATGCAATTGAACCTCACTGCAAATCTGCTTGTACCTTTCCAGCTTGAACCGGACAGAAAGTCTACCAATCTCTGAGCTGTTGTGGGGTGTGGCTACTGGAGGGCGGTGACCTCCCTGCTGAAACGAACTGTGGACTCTTGTCTGTCTGCTCGGAATCGCGTCGATAAATTACCCTCAACCATGTCGTCCTTCCTCTGCATCTCTTTCGCACCAAGAAAAATTTCTACATACTTACCAGTATAAGAGATACTTGGGAAAGAAACACCATTGGGAATTCTTTGCTACTCCGGAACTCGTTTTGGATGGAAATCATTAGGGGCGAAGGTGTGTTAGATTACAGTTGCTTTTTTGGTTATTTTGGCCTGAAAGATCAACGTAGGGAGAGTCAAACGGACCTCCCTGCAGGCCTCAATAGTATTGGGAATGAGCGGAGATCGGTCTCCTCCAGCCACTTATCTAGCCCCTTTCCCCCTTACTGACTGCTGATCGTTGGTTCGCGTGGTGATCTGAAGTGATGTGCCTGATCACCGGCGTTGCAATGTGTATGCACTAAGCCCGCGAGATAAAGCGTACCGATAATTGTTCATTCTCAGCATAAGGCGAAACTATCAATAGCTCAGTCATGAGAGTGGATATCGGCGTTATAACTATAACATAAGATTCCACTAAAAACGGGCCGTATCGGCTAAAGGTCATAACCTTCTGTATTTAACCTTAGACCAATTGTCTTACCATGATGATATTCTACTATATTGATTCAGTAATCTTCAGATGCAGTCAGGCACTGCCTATCCTAACTCTTGTGTCGTAGTTAAATCCTTTTCGATAGCCTCATGTCCAATAATTGCACTATAGCCGCATGGGAGAGACAATGAAGCCTTCTGATGTTTCTCACGTTTGAGTCTAAGAATTCAGAAGTCATACCACGAACTTAAATCCACAGGTAGGTATCAATTCTGCAGGCTGAGAAAGGGGGCTTGCTTAAGTTTTCTTTCGTCTGACCTTGACTGGAATGTGCCAGCACATAACCACGCCATGTCTTAAGCCTCTATCATAAGGGGAGGTAGTAAAACAAGCAATAAGTTTTATGTTTCTTGAACTAAGAAATGAGTTGATATTAATTAAGCTTAAAACTACAGTCGGGGAAGCGAGTAACGATCGGCATCAGTTAGTATGCAGGTATTGAATGAGTTGAGCTTGTTTTAGTTTCTCAGCTGGCCACATCTTCGCCGTCTCCACTCATAATGCGGCTGAATCATAATCATAGGCAGGGAGGGCAACCTGGCTCACCTTCCGTAGAAAAACGGAGCGAATCGCGAAGTAAGCTCCCATTGGCAGTATTCGTTTATACCGATGTGCCCATGGCCTTAAGCAGCAGAGATCGCCCTCATCGTATGTCAGATAGACTGGTTCTAGAGCATGCAGGCATTTCCAGTAATGGCCAAATCCGAACTGATACGTAAGTGCACAACAACTAACGCTACAACAGGGTTTCATATGCCATTTAGGTACTTTTTCCAAGCAACCCAAACACATGCTTGAGAACATGTATAATACAATGGCGTTTTGTTGTATGTTGACATCTCTTAGCCGCCTGCTGCAAGCTGGTCTAGACTCATCTCGGCTTTCCTCTCAGCCTGATAGACATACGCCATACATTCCGTTCAGTTGATGTTGAACTTGGGAATGTGCTTTTGACACATGGAGTGGAGATTGGCGGCGTTGTCTGAAGTTTAATAAGTCTGAATGATGGCTTCGGGCATGTGATTGCAGAAATCCTATTCCGACGATATGCGGTCAAATGGTCCTCGTCAAGTATATATATAGCCTCTGCATGGTCGTAAAATTTATTTCACCTCGAACAACCAGAGAATTCATATATCAAAATTTAAGTTTCCCAGACAGCTTTCTTTATAAATAAACATTCTTTCCGAAAAGAGAAGTCCAAGATGGTCAAGCTTCTGCACGGGAAGTTTGTTGTCAGAAATGGTCTGCAGCCAGACGGCGATACGATCAGGTTCAAGCCTGACAACGTTGATTTCGTCGAAGAGTTGCGACGAGGACATCCTGGTAGCCCTATTACGGATAAAGGCGTCAATATTCGCTTGGAAGCAGTCGACGCCCTAGAAAAAAACCAGGAGTTGACGGGCGCCACAGCTGCTCGTGACGAGCTATTGCACAGGCTCGGGTTTACAAGTGTGGAATATTCTGGAAATCCGCCGTTCATCGTCAATTCTGGCGATCAAGAAGTCAGTGGGTATGTATTGTCCAATGGCTTCGACAGCTTTGGGACCCGGCTAGTTGGCTTCATCTATAAAGGTGATGGTAGCGTGCACGGGTCGGATGGCTCTGCTATCTCCTTAAACACGAGCCTGGTAGATGAATCAGTTAATACCGCCCTGCTCTCGGATGGGTACGTCTTCCCAGCGTTCTATGACACGCTTCCGGAAAACGTGCGCGAACATCTGGCCATGAAGTCAAACGCTGCCCGCACGGCAAAGGAGGGCTTGTGGTCACGATCAAAGGGTTTCCTAGGAGATCCGCTCGTCCTTGGGACGCCGATCTTGGCAAGCCTGAGGAAGGCAGTCTTATGGCCGAAGCTTTACCGCCGTCTAGAAAAGTACCTCGAGTCAGGCCCACACAATGATTTGGATGGCTTTAACGACTGGCTTCGAGAAGACCCTCAATTGCGCGATGACGGTATCCTTCTCATCTATAGCAACCCGCCCAAACCAGGTCGCCTGCATGATGTGGTAAAGGTTTCCGGCAATAGTATCGAGCTCAAGTATTGGCCCGAAGAATTCATTATCCAAGGCCACCCCATGGATACAAGCGGATCCCAGCTGTAAGACACACACCCGCTCAATCGGCTCAGGCTGCCTGTACTACATGAACCACCCCAGAAGACAACTTGGATGAATTCCATAGCTTAATATATTGAATAAATACTACGAATTTGCGATATCCCTCTTAAATATTGTGATGTCACGCGCGGTTGTAGCAGCTCACCGAGCCCTTCAGCTTCACAAATGGTGATCAGCCTCAGTTATCATGAACAGCGGGCTCGAAGTGAGACATATCACCTTCATCTCCGTCGCCATCGATCCTGGCCACAATTACAAAGACCTACCGTCACCAGACCTAACAGTCATGAACAAGTCACCCGCCTGTCCGCCTGAATAAGCCTTTGGTAGTGAAAAGATGTTGAAAGTCTGTGGCTTAGAGATGATATATCAGGTCGATTAGAAATGGGTTTGGCATATATGAAGCAGGAATCAGTTGTACAGAGCCTTGGCGGGCGAGGGTGCAGAACCTATAAATAGGATACTGATAGTCTCTAAAGAGAACGGTCTACTGATATCGAAGAAGAAGAAGAAACATACTGAATTATACCAAGCTTAAGCACTGTTATAAGGCAACTAAATAGTAGTTATTGAAAGACACTTTGTCATAGGCCAAAGACTGACTTCTCACAACGTATTGAGTCAATTTGTATTACCAACTGGGTCACACACATTCCAAACTATCACCTCGATTCCAATTTCGCGGGTGTATGCGCTCTTACACGAGATATGCTGAAGAACAAGGCTGCTTAATGGGTCGCCCTACGTCACGGATAACTCAAGGAATTACGTATATCATCGAGTACGGACTTCCATAAGCAATCAGAAAAAGTTTAGGTCTGGGACAAACTATCTCAAGCGTAACTAAAGTGCTTAGAGTTGAGAATCAGGCAGTCAAAAAGCCTGGGGTGTAGGACACGCTCAAATCAAGAATATGCCAAGAAAATGCGCTTAATGCGACATGAAGTTAGGGACGTAGGAAAGTCGGAAAGCACACTAGTCGCAGGTAATAACCGGCTTAGGAATTCGAGACACGCAGTGGTTGCGAATCGCCGAGCTATGAGACCTGAGTGGACGATACGCATTTGTTGGCAAGTAAAGGAATCGCATCAACTCCGGCAGACTGTTGAGGAGAGTCTTTGATAGATAAACAAACACGTTAAAATCACTTCTGGAGTAAGTTGACTTTTACTAGTGAGCTGGTGGTTAAGGCATCCTCTGGTTACGAACTCGGCGTAGAATCCACGCTCTTATAAAGACTGAATCAAGGAACCACGCTACCTGTGGCGGGGAGTCGAGGATGCTCTACGATTAATATCATGAAGACGTAGGAGTGCAGTTGGACTAATTTGGATTGTGACTAATAGGTAGACTAGGCGGTGGAGGATGAGCAGGTCATTTTCGTCTGTTAAATTAAACTGGGAGGTAGACGGTTTCAATTTAGCGTAGTCTCGCTTGACTAAATCCATCTCGCTGCTTGTCCGCTGAGGAAAGAATCGCAGTAGCTGCCTCTAGCTGGAGCATCCGTGATGGATGTAGAAAGGAGGAGAACAAGATTGAAAGACAAAATTGCCGCCGTATATCCTGCCTACCTAGATCCGCAGGCCGACCCCGTGCTTGTCACCGAATTGTAACATCGGGACTTAGCACTTAGGCATAGCGGGAATTGCCGTCGGGTGTGATGTGGTGTTTATTCTCACTCTGGCTGGATGCGTAGTCCCTATCTGCAGGCGATGAAAGTACTACAGGCCAAAATTATGTTGTGGCGGCGCCACCACCGCGAAATGATACGGCGACGGCGGGCACAATTGGTTAGGCATAACCGGTAGCTCCGTCCTTTAACGGAGAATAAATATGGCCAGCATATCCCCCGTCTAAACTGACGAATAAGCATTGATCGCCCGACATGCGCCAGAACATGAGTGCGAAGACTGGAATTCAGATCACTGGTGGTGGTGGCGTAGGTCCCCCTGCTGAGTCGGCGGGTGAGGGTTATATGCATGAGTACCATAATGGACTGTCACTATTGTCTGGGACTTCACTACATGATGAGTGGATGAGCCGATAGTACTCTGTATACCATTAAATGATCGTGATATTTAGATACCAAGGTCCTAACATAGCACTAACTAATATTTCTACAAGAGGCTCAGGCTTGGGAAATACGAGACCCAACCACATATGCATAAATCAAGATGACAGATATGTCCTAGCATAATAGAGTTGTGTCGAACCTATTCCTAGCTCCCAAGTCCTAACCTTCAAGCCTTAACCTAGAACCACCTTCCCACCTGAGGTCTTCCCTTATTAGTAACGCTCCATAATAAGCTGCGTTCTCAACGAGTCCTGTTCAAGAAACCATCCCTCACCCTGCAGAAAGGAGATCAACCTAGCGTGCGTTCTGGATGCATCCTGGCGGGTCTCTGTCTTGAGAGAAGCCTCAACGAGGTATTCGAATCCTGTGCCTTCAGAGTTGCGAAGAGGCCAGACCTCTAGATAGATCTTTGTTCCCTCCCACTTCCCGACATGCCGCTTGGCGTGGACCGGCCCGAAAACCCGCGAACTTTCTAACATACTACTGCCCCATCTTTCAGCCAAAAAGTTGTCAAATTTGGTAGGCGCTTCTTCAATCAAAATTGAACGCGAGCTCAACTCCTCCGGAAGATTCATCCCGGTAGTTGTGAAATCAACCAACTTTTTGCGGCTGATAGACAGTGTTTTCCTTTGGTATCCCCATTCGACTTGGGCGTCGTATTTTCTCTCGTTGATGTTGAAACCATCATTATTGGCTTCGTTGAGCGCGGCGTCGATGTTATCGGCTGCGATGGTATATCGTTTCTTATACGTCAATTCTAACCCGTCCTCGTTCTCAGTCTTGCGGACGCGTACGCTCCAACCGTTGGCATAGAGCTTCTTGTCATTTGTGTCAAGATATTGGATGGTCTGATTGATCACGCCTGGGCGGATATCGAATGCCGCCAAGACAGTGCTTTTGAGCTCACTCCCAGAATTGAGGACTACCTCAGGTTTAAGCAGGAGCTTGACCTCGTAGTCGGGTGTCATATTTAACGCCTGCCCTGCTGGATTGTCGGAATTGCTAGCCATGTTGAACAGGTGGCTCGAAGCGAGACAGGTGATAATACGACGTAAGTAGACAGTAGTCAATTAAGATGATATGTGCAACTGGGCTATAGTAGATGTTATGCGCGGTACTGGTTGTATTTAAGTAAATGGCTGAAATCTCCCCTAGCGAGCATAATGAGAAGCATATCTGAACGATTTTGTCTGACCTTGCATGCTTACGTCAACTTTCCTGATAAGGCTGGTTCAAAGTACTGTTCCTAACGAGAGTGCTCTCGCTGGACACATTGCGCCACTCTAAGAGACTTTGTTATGTGAAATATGGTTAAGCAAGTGATTGAGTGGTCTAGATTGCTTGGTAGCGAACGTTCATATGACGTGAAAAGCTGACTGTATGCTCAATCATTACGCCTTCCTTCACCGTTGTTTATCCAAAGTCATCCCACAATTATTGCGTGGCTGAGAAGGGGCTTGCTCCCTTGCGTAGAACAGTACCTTAAACAACCCTCTTATAGTACAAACCACCATATTCCTCTTAAATGGGCTAACATAGATCACGAGAGGGTAGTCACGATTTCATGGTTGATCGTCACATCCTCCTTCACCGTTCTTTATCCGGCCGCCGAGCTGAAAGGATAATTTTCAGCTTTCAGCTTTCAGCTTCCAGCTTTCAGCCACTAGACTGCTGTCATATTTCTGCTCAATGCTACCTTGTTCTGACACATGCCTTGTCGCGTATACAGAAAGACACCCCCTTCAAGGTGGGGATTCAAGCCTTGCTTAGGATCTCTGTTGGCAGAATCAGCCTCAATCTGCCACCTGACTTTGAGATTAAATCATATCAACGTCAGAAGACCTTTATACCGCGAATCATCCTCCTTCTCAGCTGGAATGAAACTTGAAGGCTGAAAATAGACTTAGATAATAGTTTTCAGTAAAGAGTCGAGCAGGTATTCAATATGTACTTAAGTCCTACAATTTCTCCAGAAGTCGGCAAATAACAGCTCACTAGGCTATAGGCTGCCTCCCGGAACTATTCTCTATCTTCCAATATTGTATGTGGCAGGCGCTATTGCCATTTGGCCTTAGGTTATATGTCATATCATCGGGTGAGGATTGTGTTTGTGGAAATGTGACATTATCTCATGGCAGATGAAGTCTAACATCTAGGGGTGACGGTTGGGTTTTTAAACAGGTAAGCTAGTCCGTATTAAATTTACGTTTGCAGATGCGCAGGACGTCTATGCTGAGCGGGGTATATTGTCAAATCTCGTGATATTAAATAGAACAGGTTAGGCGTATTCAGCTACACAATATGAGCCAGCCATAGCACCACACATACTTGTTGACTGATCGCGATGGTGTCAGTACGCACCACTAATACCAATACATTCCTTGCATGTCCAATAAGCAAGTCTACCACCTTGCTGAGGAATGATTGGAGACAGACAAGGTTAAGGTGATTTCATTGTTAACTATATGTGATTCAAGCTGAAGTGAAACTTCCAGCCACCGCGTATTCAACAACCATACAAAGCAAAGCCATTCTATAGACATGATTCAAATTACAGTTTGAGTGAGACAGTAGCTGAACTTGATATGCGGAGGTTGCTGTAAAGATATTTAGTAAGTAAAGGTTACTTGTGAGTATCCCAGAGGATATTAATTTGGACTGCGAGGGTCTCTCTTCACCGGACACCCCATAATCGACGTATAAATAAGACGTATGGGCAGCGAAAGATGAATGCAAATTTATCAGTTCAGAACCACATAAGTTTACCCACAATCAGAAACCAATACCGACCTTCTTACTCCAGACTGAGTTCTGCATTCAGATCTACCACCATGTGCAATCAACACAACTCCAAGACGGTGAGACTCCTAAACCTATCAGTCGTAATTACATGCTCACCTTTTGTTCCAGGTGTGTCACTTTGTCCCAGGTTACATCCTGGAAAACATTGCCAAATCCCAGGCTATTCCTGAGAAAGCGCGTCAGGCTGCTCTCAGCACCCTGTCAGCTGACCAAGGGTTCCGTGAGCAACGTATGAATGTCCTCGCCAGGGATGGATCTTCCGCTACTCTCGGCGACCCCAACGTGCCGGCAGCACAAATGCCATTAGTAAGATCAGATTTTGTCCCGTCCAGCGTTCTCAACCATGTCGCCTGGTAGACGACAGGGCTCGAGGGAATATAAGAAGAACTTCAAATGTAGATGCTAAGATTCATTCACAGAGAACTGCTCTCGTTGGTCCAGCCGCTACGGCCCAGCCACACGGCCCTGCAGCTGTTGCTCTAGTCCTGAGACGCGCCATTTACGATGGAAAGAACCGTCCCAATCTTCCTGGCACCCCTGCTCGTGTAGAAGGTGATGAACGCACACGTGACAGACAAGTCAACAACATCTATGACGGAGTCGGTATTACGGTCCAGTTCTTTCACCAAGTATTTGGCCGCAACACCATCGACGATAACGGTGGCACTCCTCTCGTCACTATTCATCACAATCCGGATCCGGAAAAGGCTGGATACAACAATGCTTTCTTCGACGGCGTACAGCTTGCCTTCGGAGATGGGGACGGTATCACTTTTGACTATTTTACAGATTCCCTAGATGTTATCGCCCACGAGCTGACCCATGCTATCACCCAATATACCGCCGATATCTCATATGAGAAGCAAGCCGGAGGCTTAAATGAGTCCATCTCCGATGTCTTTGCCGCAATGGTTGAGCAGTGGCAGTTCAATCAGACCGCGGCAGATGCTGATTGGCTCACTGGACAAACCCTGTTTGCTGTTGGCTTCAGAGGCGCAGCACTCCGCAACATTGCAAATCCAGGGACTGCATTCAACGACCCGATCCTGGGTAGAGACCAACAGATCGCCCATTTCAGCCAGTACAATGACAGTCTCGACGTTCACGTTACTTCAGGTATACCAAATCGTGCATTTTACTTGGCCGCTATTGGCTTCGGGGGTTTCGCTTGGCTGAAAGCAGGAAAGATTTGGTATGAGACTTTGAAAGACCCGCGTATCAGGCGAAAGAGTAGAAACATTACTTTTGCAGATTGGGCTAAAGTGACGGTTGATCAGGCCGATAGGCTGTTTGGGGTTCCTGCATCGATTGTTGTCCGCAATGCTTGGGTGTCTGTGGGTGTACTGAAACATGACGGGAATTCTCATATATTTCAGGGAGGAGGGGGTGGGCCAGCACCTGAAACGTTCAAACTATAGCAAGAAATCTTAGTCTCGTATAGCTTACCAGGGTACGTGTATTCCTTGGTAACTTAGAAATATGGCTTTTTTATCTTACGACTGCATTATTGTTACGTTACGAGGGTTATAATAAATGACCTCAATAACTGTTAGTGAATAGATTACAGCTAGTCTAGTAACTCTATACTCAAATGCCCCTAGAAATAGGGAATAGACTAGGGCTAGACTGAAATATAAATGTAGGCTGCGTAGAAATACTCTATCAGTCAGAGACTACTCGCACAGAGTGAGCGGACAAAAATAACTAGATCAACGTTGTCACTAAGAGATTTTTAGTTCTGGGATCTACGTCCCGGCCAATAAATATGTGGCGTCTCTCGAATGTCTCCCTGCGCATCATTTCATCGTCAATGTGATCACTCGAAAGCCTCCAGTTGGTGTCGTACTGTCACCTGGATTGCCAGAGTTTCTCGTAAGTGAGAACCTTCTTGGTCTTTAGATTCTGAAGTCGTTTGTTAATCACACACAAGAAGACATCATCGTCGGAATGACCGGAGGAAGGAAATAGTTCAGTAAAAGCTCTTCCTTTCCAACAATAACACCCTAAAGCCCCGAGGGCCGCAAGCTCAAAGCAGAAGCGTGTCGACTAAGAAGACCATTAGTATCGCTACCAATGAAACGCCACTTCAAGAACTCATGAAGGTGAGGTGCTTTTTCTACAACCATATCCGGTCGCACCGTGGTCATGTTACCAGTCGCCAGGTATGTTCTGAGCAGACAGCTTGATATTATTCTAAAGCTTCCTAGAATCTTCAAGAACCACATAGACATGTTCAAGATTCTATAATATATAACATGATGTACACATCCTATCTGTAACTCTAAGCCGTCGAAAAGACAGATGGAGTACAAGGGCCGCACATAGAGAAGTACATGACTTTGTCTTCGTTCTTTGTATCTGCTCTATCCTCGGCTCTCAACTTCCTGAGGTCGGTCTTTGTCCGTAGCCTGATTGATTATATTAGATAGTACTTCATAATGGATAACAGGCCTGAGCCATCAAGCACTACCGTCCATTTATTGCCACTCACCTTCGTAGGCGATCTGCTCTTTGCCTTGTTTTAGTAGCTTTAGTACCCCACGCTGACTCCAGCAGTAAAAGACCATGCTGGCATAACCTAGAGCTTCAAGTTAGTTTCTTTGACGTGAAATGTGACAAATGGTTCGAGATTACGTTGTCTTGTTGCCCAAGAAGTCCAAAGGGAATGACGGAAATGGACTTGACCCTCCTCCCATTCTTCTGAAGTAGAGTGACAATTTCAACGCTTAGAACATTGGGCCCCTTGCAGGTATGTGAGCCTTTGATCAACGTTCATCATACTGGTAGCAGTAGGCTCCGTCATTATCTGACATATTCATAAAGAGCAAACGTCCCAGGTGACAGCTTTCTACCGTTCATTGTCCGCCTCGGAATTATCCACCCGTCCATTTGTTATTCAGAAGCTTTGGATCAATAATTACTATTTATTTCGTTTTTATTCATCTGTCTCTTATTGATAAAAAAAAACTCGGATCATAGCATGTGAAGCCTGTAGATGACATCCCGCGGGGAAACCCCCGCACACTGATCCAATACATGCCCCCATCCATTTCGCATGGCACCATGGACTCATGATGCTCCATGTCTCACCAGTGCAATATATTTTCAGGTATGTATGTACTCTAGCAGGATATCATTACAATCTCCTCTTATTGTATCGATGATCAAGTGTTCTGATAGGTTCAAAACCCATTCGTCCCGTGACTGAATCCTTCAACCCACTTTAGGCATCCGTGCTATTATGTCATTCTTATCACGTTCCCTTCATCTTTGGTTCTTCAACTATCTCGCCTGAACGTCTGGAGTCCTGCTGAATAAATCTCGACATGTCAGCAAAGATCGATATCCATGCTCTTCCCATTAAGTTGCTCACAAAGATCCTCACTTATGTCCGTAGCCATCACGGAAATGGGCAAGAATCAATCAGACTTAGTCGCTTGGTGTCGCGACACTTTAACAACGCCGCCTCACCACTCCTGATACCCTGGATCTCTGTCTGCCTCACTGTTGAATCGTTTGCCAGATTAGAAAATATCTGCTCCCATCCTGTATTCAGCAGGCATTTATCACATGTCACCATTATACTGAACTTCTACGAAGCTGAGCTGGCCACCAATAGGCCATTATTCATGAGAGAGGCGCGTTCTAGGCTTTTGCGACATACGGAAACAATGGAGCGCATGTCACGGTACAAGAACAAGTTCTACTGGACAAGAGAACTACACAATTGGCTATCGCATATGGCTTGGGACAGTTGTCCTAAGCTCAACCAGCTGATAGAGGAAGATGACACTCAAGCACCACCAGCTCGCATCCAGAAGCTATTTCTAAAGTTGTATGAGATTTACAAGAGAAGGTTCGAGGACCAAGAGAATCTTCGTCAGGACAACGCGCACATCGATCGTCTAGTTGCTGCTCTATCTTCTTTATCGGGCCTTTCATCACTTAAGCTTGAAGACTACAATAGCAATAGAGCAATCGTAACATCCAACACACAACGTGGTTCGGACAAACTATTTGCGGCGGACTTTGAAGACTCCGGATACGATGAGAAAGTATTGAGGCATTTTGATCGTTGTGTTCGCCCCTCTCCGTGGTGTGGTTGGTTCGAAACACATCAGACAGCATCTCCACCTGTCGAGCTACTCGGGGAGCTGTGCTCACGGCTTGGAAGCAACGGTGCGAGGGTTAAATACTTCGATCTATCCCTATATCCTCCTCCAGACTTACTAGTCTTGCATATATCATCAACACAGCAAGAGAACATCAAGCAACTTGTCTCATCGGCTTCAGATGTGCGATTACACATTGATCCGTATAGCGATAGCAAGGACTACTCGAAGCCACAACTGCTTGCGGTTTGCTCCATTACAGTCCCACTTACAAGCCCGCTGAATCTCGAAACCCTGGAGGTCAACTTTGGTGTATCTTCTGATCCAATCTCGTCTGTTTCCTTGGCCGAAATTCTACCTCCAGATTTTGCACGGCCACGGTTGCAAAAGTTGACTTTGCGCAATGTGAACATCAAGCTTGTAGAGCTGAAGCAGTTGGTTATTGCACACAGCGATTCTCTACGTGAGCTCGATTTGTGTAATGATCGTTTCGTTGATGGAAGTCCGTCGAATATCTTGGAGACAATGCGTGGCTTTCAAGCCCTGCAAGAAGTGAGGGTAGCGTATCCAGAGGGAGGGCTTTTTGAAAGACATGGGTGGCCAGAGGATAAAGTCAGGGACTATATTCTGGGGAAAGTTGAAGTGTCTCCTTTGGACTAATAACGCACAGTATGAATATTCCTATGAATATGGGCGACTGATTGCCTCGTTTTGAGTGCCTCGATCGATCAATCCATCAGTCTGTTGTTGAATGTAACTTTGGCCAACGACGGCGCTACTTCCAAATTATCCCAGACTTCTATGTGGCGTCAAATACGCATTTGGCCTTCTTGAAGGATTTGTAGATGGTTGCGAAAAGATCCGTCGTTGAATATCACAGCTCTGAAGCTGAAGGCCAACAGTGATAGGTCTATTTGGAGAAAATGGTTGGGCGCTCATTGACAAAAGAATACTCTGCACAAGAACTCATCCAAGGAACGAGAATCACTTACGATTATTTTTCCATCGAAATTTGTAGACCGAGAAATTATTACCATTTCCTTCTCGAACTTTTGCGTGACGCCTCCAACCTATGACATCTTACCAATCTACAGTACGTCCAGAGCACCGTGACTCAGTTTGAACCTACAACTCATACCTAAGTCTAATAGGTAAATGTTATATATGCCATATTTACCCAGATGAAACTACCTTGAACTCCTATGGCCGAGAGGAATATTTTTTTCAATAGCAGTCATATAGGGCAACCGATTTTAATTAATTTGCTACTATTGAAATAAGAAATCTCAATGGAGGTAATATAATTAATACTATATTATTGATTTATTAATTTGTTAATTTATTGACTTAGATAGACAATATACAAAGCACATAATAGCAGTTATGAAGGCGTCTCGCCTGGAGGCATACGAGGCCACTGCATACGCAATCGGTACAAAAAGCTAGGTAAAATGCTTTCTTCCAGTAGAAGGGTCCGCGAATGGCTACTATGGCGGTCTCCAACAACTATGTATTCCTCAAGCCTGTGTTGGTGCAAGGTCTAAGAACACGTTTCATACTTATCACATCATATCACGAGATATCATATCATGATACGGAGCACGGTACATAAACGGAAAGTGGGACACCAGGAAAGTTACAGGTGGATAATTGGGTGAATTCAATTCGGAAGAATAATTGGATCGCCAAGTTCCATAAGAACATGTTGGTTAATGCTGATACTACGCCAAGCCCTATTGCCGCATATAAGAGAGTCCAGTCCTGCTACGCTGTCTTCACCTTCTCCTCATCTATAAAACGCGTCATTTAATTCATCAATTCATTGGCCTCATTGATACCTACTAATCTTTGTTTGTTGATTTGACTCGTAAATATCCTGTCGTTTACCTAACATCAAAATGTCACAACTCATGGCACCACGAGTACGTTTCCGTCTCTTCAGATATACATGATCGACTGATCCATTCCCCAGGATGATAGCGACGCCGACTCTTCGATTGGTGATGACATGTAGGTACATGGTTTACACCCTAATTCCCACCATTACTAACGCCTTTCGCAGTACAAGCTCCACAGCTTCAATCTCATCAAGCATCCTCGAATACCGAAAATACCAAGGAAGGACTTACCACAGTGATACGTATAGTTCCGAGTATTTCGCTCCGAACGATGAAAGACAAAGGGATTCTATGGATATCACGTAAGGACCTCTATCGCAGCACTCTTGGAACTGAAGCCTGACAAGTGCAGGCACCATTGTCTTACCCTGCTTCTGGATGGCAAGCTTTCTCTCGCTCCTCTGAAAAGTGGTCTCGGTGTATTTAATACTATCGCTTTGCTGCCATCACGATACTGATATTGTGTAGAAAGTGCTCGATGTGGGAACTGGCACTGGTATGTAATACAGAATTCTTCAACATGAACCGAGCTGATAATTTCAGGTGTTTGGGCCATGTATGACCGCGCAACCTCAACCTTGTGTACCATACTAACTGAATAGTGACTTTGCCGACGAACATCCCGAAGCCGAAGTGATTGGAACAGATCTCTCTCCAATTCAACCAAGCTGGATTCCCCCAAATGTAAAATTTGAGCTCGAAGACGCGACTAAACTCTGGACATGGCCAAACGACCACTTTGACTTCATCCATATCCGCTATCTCATCGGTGCAATCGCTGACTGGGGTGCCTTGTTCAAAGAAGCCTACCGGTGTTGTCAGTCTGGCGGATATATTGAATCCGCTGAGATAAGTCCTCTTTTCTTGGCTGACGATGGAAGCATTGATGACATTGCTGCTATACAGACATGGAACACGCTTTGCAAGGAGAGCAGCAAGGCCTTTGGTACGAATTTCTGCGAAGTTGAGAACGATGTGGAGTTACTGGGAGATGCTGGGTTCGTTGATGCTCACGTCACTGACTTCAAAGTTTGTCTCTATCTACGCTACCGTGATCTCCAAGCTGATATAATGTAGGTTCCTGTCGGAGGTTGGACCAAGGATGAGAAACTGCGTCGTGTTGGACAGTTTCATCGCGCGGGTATCGAGAATGATCTTGAAGGTAATCCACCCGTTGGCAAGAGTTACGAAATGCTGATCATTGCAGGATACACTTTGATGACTTGGAAAAAGGTCTTTGGAGAGCCTGGAGATGAGTACCAGCTATTTCTGATGCAGATGAGAAAGGCGATGAAAGATAGTAACGTGCATGGATATATGCGTGTTCGGTTCATCACGGCGCGCAAGCCTTGGACAATGTTTTGATTTCTTGACAATTCTTCTGTTACGTACCTGGGGAACTTAGGATGTGTCGCCAATTGTTCGCATATGGTCCTCATCAATTGACTACCAAACTATCGAGACGTTATACTTATGAGCTCAGTTTGACCGAGTTGTACTTGATGGATGCACGACCGGGAAATAATTTTTCCATAGGCTCTTACTGTCATCATTTGCTGACATGTCACTTCTTATCAATTCTTGCAACTAAATATCTCATCCAGTCGCTATGACTAAACCCCCAGGGCGCCCAAGCAAGGCGTGTAACGTGTGCAAAAGGCAAAAGGTAGTTGCCAGACTGCAGTAATCACGATAATTTCTACTAAAACTAAATCAGATTCGCTGTTCCGGTGATCGACCAAGCTGCAAGAGATGTGTCCGATTGAAGAACACATGCCATTACGAGAGTAATAGGATTCGACAACAAGGCAGAATTCCACAACTGACTGCGACAACAAACGAATCGTGTTATCGTCTTTTGGAGTCCCCAAACAATGTCCCTTCACAGTGCATTCACAAGGGAAAAGCGACTACACTAGAGGCTTCTGACGATGGCATTTGTTCCGATATTCATCCTTCACTCGTAAACACTCTCATCGAACTATACTTTGACAACGTTTACCAATCAGATCTATTAATACACAGACCCACATTCGTACAGTCTCTAGGAAGCGGAACTGTGCGACCCCATGTACTTCTCAGCATATGCGCTTGGGGGGCAAAGTAAGTATTCGATACAAACAATGTACTTCAACTTCCACTGATTGACCTTCTAGTTTCTACCGAGATGCAAACAATGATCCAACTCTGAAATATCAGGGCTTTATGACGAAATGGGCTAAGAAAGCAGGCGCACTCGTCTTTCAAGAGGCTGAAGATCTTCACGAGGATAATATTGTGACATTTTGCAATCTTGCTCTCTTTTGGCACAGTCAGGGATCTTGGAGGACTAGCTATCTTCATAAGGGTACCCCTCACGGTCATCTTCTGTTTCATTTGCTAAGTCTCAGCAGGTAACGCCTGTCAGCTTCTTCACATCATCGGCACTGGCTCAAGCAGTGCCTCCGCTCTGGAATCCGAGATATGCAGGAGGCGGTTTTGGGCATGTTACGTGATGCATTGCTTCAGCTCAGAGAAGCTGTTTCGTTTTGAAGCAATCGCTGATGTCGAACATCTGCCTCTTCCATGGCCCGACGATAGCTTTGAAGCAGGTATACCGCCTCCTAGTGTAGCAACTATCGCGAACGGAGTGGACACAGGTACAATCTTCGCCGATCTGATACGTGGTCTACGTCTTTGGTATATCATCTCGGGCACCAGGACTGCTTCGATACTGACACTTATAGGTGCTCCGTTGTGTCAGTTGTCAGATCGAAAGAAGACAATATTAGTTCTCGCATCCAGCAGATCTTTGAAGTTGAGGCTCAGCTTTCAAGATGGTGGCGCAAGGTTCCTGATTGTTTCAAACTTGACGCTTCTACCATATTGACTCCGGACTATGAGGTGCTGCCAAAGGTAATTTTAACGAATCTCGTCTACCATCAATCATTATGTGCGTTGCACTCTTCCATTGTACCCCTGTTTTCTTGGTCAACGAGCGATACGTCCCACTCGTCAGCGAGGCAGCTCTCGGCGCAAATCGCATTCGAACATGCTGGTGTTATCTCTACCTGGATCAAATTGGTTCTGAGAAGTGACGTCCGCCTAAGTACCATGGCATCCTTCGTCGCCTACGCAGCATATTCTAGCTGCGCCATCCAAATACCCTTCCTTTGGTGCACTGATACATCAGTCAAAGCTCAAGCGCATTCGAACGTCGAGTCAAACGTCAATATGATCACACAGATGTCAACATACTGGAAACTGGCTTCCCTCCTGGTAAGGATTCTCAAATTACAGAATCTTAGACACTGACATGGTTCAGCAAGTCTATGTCCGATGTATTCATGACGTGCATAAACGCAATCCGCCAAAGATCTCCAATGAGCCCAGATATACCAATATCTGTCCATTTATAGGCTTTGGGGTTAATCAAGATCTTGCTAAGGCGTCTATCTTAGAGTTCACAGGGATTTTGAGGTCCAAGGAGGGTGGTTTTGTGAAACCAGGAGAAGAAGCTCACGGTCTGACAACCGAAGAGACCTCAGTCGACTCATCCTCTACGCCAACGGTTAGTCGACTTACGAAGTCTCATGGTGAGCTCTCCAGGGACGTTCGGTTGCAAGATCTCGTTCCTACTGAGAGCACAGCCATGACTACTTTTAATGCCCATTCTGAGGGCCTGGCCACTTCAGAGGGTAGTGAATGGCCAGCTCTCGATATATTCAACTCACTCTTAGGCTCTGATATGACAGATCTGTTTCCTCTAGGTGGAGGTTTTGATCTTCCAGGTTTTGATATGGATTTCCTTGGCTACGGCAACTCGGATGTAAGTGAAAATGAGAAAGCAAAGCAGTAAACCTAGATTTGGGCATAAATCGAAAGGCGTAGCGCACGGCAAAGCAGGCTAGGTTCAATTGAATCACCCTATAATCTCGCCCATCCTTGTGGCATGTTCGAAAGGGTTGCTCGTTCCATTTGTTGCCACATGATTTATCCGACCCTTCCAGAAACACATTCATGTCTTTTTACCGGTGGGTTCACAATCCAGATATAACGTGAAAGAGATTCAATGATACATTGATATTCGCCTTAACAAGCTGGTATCTAAAATACTAGCGCATCACCTTAGTAATTCTACCAGTATACTATGTGCATAGACTGACTAGCCTTGTATCATCTCGTTTCCACAAGGCTCAGCGAAGTAGCTATCTTCATCATCACTGCCCGATACGACGAACTGCGGAAAGCCGTTGGGGCATTGAGAGGTTGAGAATCCAGTTGAATTCGTCGCTTTGAAGTTAAGACAAGTTCTATCAGCGTTACTCCGACCCCAGTAGACACAACCCGGGGTGTTTTAACATGCATTGCAGCATTCCCTATTGATGTTTGTGCTACCAGGGGGGGAGACTCTATTGCTCACCACCGAATCCTGGCACTCTGGGAGATGCATTCCAATTCTACCGTAAGATGTAGGTCCACATGGGTTGATCTGCACAGCTGGAGTTGGTATTTTGCTAGTAGTGGTAGTCTTGGTATAGAGCGAAGTAGTGGTTGTAGTTGAGTACCTAGTCTTCGACAAAGTCTCTATCGAAGTAACTGCAGCAATCGTCGTTGAGATAGTTGTCGTTTCTTCGATAGTCTGTGTCCTGATGGAGGTTGCCGATTTCCCACCGGTGCACTTAGTGATAGTTGTGGTGCTAAGCAGCCTGACTGATATCGCCTTGGTCTTAGTTACGTCGCTAGTAGAGTAGTCATCAAGAAGGAGTCTTAGAGTAAGGGGTAAAGTTAACATATGTTCAGAGAGATTGAGAGCTATTGTGATATTTACAGCAGTTTAGAGGAACGGCCGCTTTCCGATTCACCAGGGACCCCTTAAACCCAAGTGCGCGGTGAACTGGAACCTCACGCGACTGTTCTTCCCAGACGGTCGTAGTTGTGGCCGTTTTGGTTCTTGAAATTTCTGGTAGCAGTGATTTATTTATCACAGCGTCCTGATTCTCACGCTGGGACGGTCTTCGTAGTTGTGAATGCTTGGTGCTTGGTCTGGACTTTTGGAACCGTTGTATAAACAACCGTAGTGTAAGTTTGAGAGATCACCTCTGTTGTGTAAAGATACCAATTACAGGAAGGCACTTGCTACTCCCGATTTATGGTTAGTGTCGTCTCTCTAAACTCCATGTCGATCTACTCCCATTGCAGTCTTTGAGGTAGTGGATGTGGTGGTCTCAGTTGTAGTAGTTGCAGTAACCACAGTTGTCGTCTGAATCAGTGAAGGGTTGGTCACCGTGATAGTTACGGTTTCGGCAGGTACAAGTCATGTCTTCATTGTCTTTGGTTAGGAAGCTAGAAATCTATGTTTAGTAAAGATCTTTTTATATCAGTGAAAGGTTCGCATGCAGATAATGTCCAAGCAGAGTTCGGTGGAGAATGCAGGGAGAGAGTCACAGGAGGACGGGAGCGGCTTGCAGGCAGGGATTCTGGTGCCTGCCAGTGTCACGTTCAGTGCTGCAAGACAAAAGGCCAATATGCCGAAGACGACCATGTTTGAGAATTGTTTCTGTTGAAGATGTTGTATGTTTATCAGTATGAATTGTTGTTTAGCTTTTTGGAGAGCAGGTTGATCGTCTCGTGACACACTATTTAATATATACAGTCCTTCCTAGATAGTTTATCCTCCATTGATACATTGCAATGAATTCTACTAGTTTCACATTCCATTCTCAATGCAATAGGAAAAGGTGGTTCAACGAAAACGCTTGTTTTCGTAGGTGCCAGCCTAGTTAGATTCTAGAAACTTCTAAGAGCAGATCAAGACAAAGATTATAACAAGTATCCAGGGTATTGTTGGCTAAGACTGGAATGATGGTCACAAAGGTCTTCCAAAGGATATACGAACAAGTGTTGCCACACAGAAATCACTAGAAAGTGGTTATCGTCTCGCCCTCACCATCTTCGACAATCCTTTGGTAGTGGCGCAGGAATTATCACCAGTAATCGACAGAAACACGACCCTGGAAACTTCAGTCATCTGATGTGACCTTGACTCATCTTATCGATCAATGTCAATCGAAACCGGTGTGTCTCGACGCTTGAGCATTAGATCAAACGAATGAAGTTTAGGGCAGTCAAAGCCAATTGTATAAATACTGGCCTTGACTCATTCTCTGTCGAGACTTGAGGCAGAACCTTGATAGCTGGAAAGCCACAGCTTGATCCAGGAGACGCCAGAAGCTTCAAGAAGCTTCACCCAACACCGATCAGGCATCTTGCCCTGCGAGATCCGGAAGATGTCCTTCGGCAAAACACATCGAGAAATTGACGTTGAAGTATTTCTCACAAGGTTATTCCCTGTTTTTTTCCTCATCAAAAGCATCATAATCTAATGCTTGCCCAATAACCTAGAATAGCATTTTCACCAAAGCTGTGGCTTTTCTAATGGATGCGTCATGGATTTCGAGAAGCTCGACCGGTTGGTGGAACACGACCACTATGATCTAGAAACAACCCGTCATTGGTAAGGTCCAATCACTTTAATTGACCTCTGATACCTGTGAAATATGAGATGTGACACGAACAAGGGGCAAAAATGATATATTACCTTGTCAAGTTTAATCTAAAGCCACTGGAGGGCTGTAGGATTAACGTTCTTTTAGCTTGCAGAAAAGCAATTTTCGTTCTAGACCAAGTTTTAGATCTAGACCAATAGGATATTGTGGCTGTGGTGAACTGCCACGATATCACAAACTTTTTACAAGTAAAGAATGTCATCTGCGTTCTGGTGTACGTAATGGAGTCAGCAGCATCAGGTGGTGGCTGAAACAAGGCGGAAATATCGATGACTCAGTGCTGAAATCTCGGGTCTGGCCCGGTCTCAAATTAGTCTAACCTTTTTGAGGTCTGCCTTTTCGTAATATTCGCCCTCCTGTACCACATGCCCTAGACCTTTTATCATTTACAGCCTGTAGAGCACTCCGGTACTTGATTGTGTCAACATGCCGCTTTCTGGCTAACCCATGTTTGCCACTGAGTTAGGCTTCGGAGACGACGATCACGACATGAGAAACTTGAGAATAGAAAGGGAAGAAAATTACAACAGCTTGATATGTATAAGAATACCGTCCCTACTCATCGTAAAAATGGAACCAACTTTGTGATACCAACTGCTCACCTCTCTGAGTTCATCCTATCTACTAGAACAATGCCTCTCTCCACAGTGACCAAGGCCAAACCCATTGCCTCTCATCTTGCGTCTGGTGGGACTAATGACTTCCATCACCAACACACTGAGAATATTGTCGATGAATCCACCCAAAAACTCCACTGCGCTGATTGCCATTATCGGTGTCGGGTTCGTCGGGACTTGGCTAATCGACTTATTCGCGTCGAAATACGATGTCTTAGGTTTTGGTATCAACAAGGATATGGTGGATGACTTGAGGGACATTGACCCGACCAGACCTAATGTAACCTTGACATCAGCAGAAGGAGACCTCCGCAAAGCAACCGATTTTCTCATTTCCGTCCCGACCCGTTTGTGCTCCGACAAGTCCATCCACCTTTCTTACCTCGAGAGTGCCTTGGAGAAAGTAGAGCAATACACGCAGCGCGGATTTACTGTTCTTATCGAAAGTGTATTTGCCGTCAGATATACTCGCGAGCTTCTTGGACCTCTTGCAAAAGCACGAGGACTTTTTGCTGGGATGTCCCCCGAGGTCAGTGGTTTCCATACCAAGATCGAGATAGCGCGTTCATGGGTTCACATCGAATCGATCCTGGTCGGATCTTCCCTTCCATGAGATGTATCCCCAAGCTTATCTCAGGACTCGATGATATCGTTTCTGGTTCTTTGGAAGCTATCCAACAGATATATAGCCAATTCTTCGACGAGGTTATTTCTGTTTCATCACCAGAGGTCGCCGAAATGATGAAACCCCACGAGAATTGTCAACGTGTGATATGTATTGTATATGCCAACGGAATGTCCGATGCTTGTCGAAACCTCGGCATCGACCCTTTCGAGATCTATCGTACCTCAGCCACAAAGCCATTTAGATCTCAACAATTCGCCCCAGATCTAGACATTGATAGTCACTGCATTCCGATTAACCCCTGTTACCTTTTTTCCACAAGCAATTTCCCACTACTTAAAGTCACAACTGAGGCAGTGGACAACCGGCCAGCTTAGATCACAGAGGAAGCTTTGAACAGTCTCTAAGGCAAGAGCGGCAAGAGAGATTCTGGTGTGGACTTTAGTCACAGGGTATTAGTGGTCGGCATGGGTTTGAAGGCCGGCCAGGGTCATCTCGTCAACTCCCCTAGACTAAGGCTCGCCCAGGCACCCAAAGGCGTCGGCGTGGAAATCATGCTTGCCGATCCGCTTGTTCCACATACAGATAGACCTGATATCGACCGGCTCAGTGATGCAGATTGGATTAACGATAAGCTTGAAGGTCTGATTTAATTGTCGTCTGTCACAAGCAATGGGGGTTTTATGAACATGTTCGCGTGAAACACAGTGGTAGCATCAGATATCGTTTGTCACCGTGCCGAAACATACAATACCTTATAAAGTGACTGTCATAATCAATTATTTACCTTTGACTTGAAATTCAGTCGATTGTTGGTCGTTGTGATAGCAGCTTTTTCTCAAGGAAGTCTGTTATCATAATCTGAAACTCAACCCTAGAAATGGAAAGTACATAAACGAGTGAAAACGCCATCTACATTATTTTCATCACTTCAGCGTTGATTATGGTCATGTTAGTTCCGATCTTCCTTTTGGGAAAGAAGTTGTTAAGGAAGTTCGTAACCATTAGTGGCGATGTTGCCCTCATCCCTGTCCACATCTTCAGAGTTTGCGCCCCCAGTGATGCCATAACCCCCATCGTGTAAAGTTGTCGTTGTAGTATAGACATTAGGTGGGTTATAAGTACAGGTGTAACCAGTAGATGAGAGGTTGGTCACACTGGGAAAGGCCGGGTAGTTAGAGTTATTCTCTGAACCATCCCAATCCTCGGAAGAAAGACCCTGTAGTCGAGGTTGATCGACGACACACCCGTAGTCAAAAGGAAGCCACGACCCATATGGGGAACAATGGATCTCCTCACAACTGAAAGATTTGTTGTTATCCCACGGTGGTGTTGATAATCCATCTGGTTGTGCTATTTGTGGGTGGTGTAGGATTGAATTGCAGAAAGGAAGGATACTTTCAAGCAGCTCGACCCTATCCTTCATCTCTTTCAATTCCTTCTCGATAGCCTTGTTGCGGCGTAGCAGTTCCTGAACGGTACGATCCAGCCATTTCTGGCTTTCTAATTCTTTCAATTCTTGTTCTAGCTGCTCGATATGTTCTTTCGTGCGGGTGCGGAACTTTCGCTGAGCTTCTTTATCCCTGGCTCTTTTGCGGGCGCGTTGCTCAGGAGTTAGTGTAAAGACCTTTCGCGGGCCTGTACAATACCACGTTAGCAAATGAACACTACATATATCTCTTTTCCAGTTGACCAGTCTTAACTGAACAACAAGTTCCGGACCAAGCGAGAACCTGAAGAAACTATGGATCATGGGGGCTAGTGCAGAATCACCTTCTGGCTCTGGTCTGGTAGGTAGAGCTAATTGTGCAAAGAATGGCGGAAGCATAATGGTAGTCATACACATAAGCGTTAAGCTCAGGAAGAAAAGTGGGCTGTAGACTCAAGGCAGGGAAATATGCGAAGCTAGAGTACTGACGCGTGTGCCTTTTTTGACATCTTAAATCACCCTCGAGTAGCACAAAGGGTCTAGACCTCTTGGTCTTCATCATGGCTGGAAATGTTTAACCCCAATCCCTCCATAGTAGAAAAGAATTATTGTATTACGTGTTCCCACCACATCTTGACGTGAGGGGTATTTTGCAGCCACCTCTGTGTCAGGGTGCCTCAGATCATTGTTCATGCATATACAGTATGGCGGTAAGTGGTTCAGACCAACAAATTCTTACTGATAAAACTTTTCTACATTTAACCCAAACGGGGGATGACCGACGTCTTGGGTCAGTATCGCATAGCATTACTGGAGTGAATTAATTGACCTACTGCGAAGTAGAGGTACAGGAAAGAATGTGATGGGCTGGCGTTTCAACAATACTAACAGTAGGTACCATGCGGCGAAAGTTCAACCGGGCATTGTCATCAATACAAGAATACCTTTGTCCGTCTCTTTAACAAATATCAAAAGCGAGCGGAAGACTTGCTTTGACCATACTTCCGGAGAAATGCGTCTCCGTAAACCTAGGCGTCTCACCTGCAAAGCATTCAGATCTGCAGAGTACCATCAATTCCAGCCACACTTGAAGAAATTTGTCTGACAATGCAACTGGAAAGGGCGACGTGCATATGGGAAGTATCAACGTTTGAAAGTGGCCGATTCTAGACCGGTAGATTCGTACCGCCATCTCCCATGTCAGTAAGTGACAGGTCAGGGTGGGAGTCAATTTTGAGACTGCAGATTGAAATGACGTCTAAGATCAAATTGGGAAAGTGCGGTAAGAAATCACTCGTAAGATATCCGGTGGAATGCAGGCTTGTGTAACGTGAGGAAATCTAGGCTATCCCTGTCAACAGCGTCTTCATGGCCGCATTCAAAGTCCAGAACGCGACCCTAAAGCCAGGGTGCAAACGGTGACATCTTCTACTAAATAATTATGCCTCATTTCATTCGCTCCATAGCTGGAACCTTGGCAACTAAGACCAGAAAACATTGTGAGCGGTATTCCTAAACAGAAGTGGCTTTGATACTATTATGTGCCAAATGTCACTGCGTCAAATCAGTTGTCTCGAGTCTCAGACATACGTAGATCTAGCATGATCTTATGGTTGTAATCATCGCCAGATTGCCACAGTGTCAACTAGAGTGAGGTCTCTCCCTTAGTCATGGAATAGGATGGAAGGATGGTCACTTCAAAAGATGAAGCTCAGGATGAAACGAGATCGGTCATGAAAACAGCCAAGACCTAGTAGTGGTTTCGGCGATTTGCCCTAAAGCTTCTTTAAACACTTCAAGATAAAAGATTATAAGATGATTTCATTTGGTTAGCTCTCAAGTGTACGCATTCCCTAACATACGTTATATGCATTGCCAGGCTATGTTGTTATTAGGATAGACGTGTTATTTACCTTTTGGGGATTTTGAACCGGGCTATCTCGTATGGTGTGGCTTTGTGACAATCTCAGCTCCATTCCCATGCAGACAAGCCAGCACGATCGACGGCAAATTCCGGAGAGGAGTGCGATCGAACACATAGCAATAAGGTTATTCTCAAACCACAAGGGCTACGGCTACAGTCCCTTTCCGGCCAGAGACCAATGGACTGCTCAGGAAGGCAATCTCATTTGCGCCGCTTGAGATATACAAAAGTGGTTTCCAGATCTTTATTGATATACCAAAGGACCTGTATTCGTTCATGGGACGATCTATCTATGGGGCACCGAAATACAAGATTGTTATATCATCCAAAGATAAAACGCGGAAATGCCCTTCCAAAATATTTTGTAGCTCCTTGGACTGTTGGTGGCAAGGGATGTCGCTGCCAAAGCACCTAACAATAAGACGGCCAACGCAGACAAATGCGTGGTGGCTGCTCGACCTGGTTCTCAGTTGGCTTTGGACAATCACATCCCTCAGAAATTCGAGCTGACTTTACGACCAGCTTTGCTCAGCACACATCGTAATGAGTTCAAAGTAAATTTTTGATTTTGTCTCCGTGGTTGATGGAAAGCAAGAACGAAAGCGTACCTTCTATCTCGACGGACTACGTTAAAATTCCCCGTCACAAAACCCCATTCCATTCTATCAAGTGACCAATGGTACCCTTACCTCATGTATCGTCAACTACAATAACACGACAAGGCATGATATGGTGGACGATATGATGACTACCTTCAACACTAAAGCACAGTGCCTCAAAACATGGAGAGGTTGTGATATGTTGACCTTCCCCATCTTCCCAAAGAAAATGCTTATCACAGGCGGTGCCGTGTTTATCGGTTCAACGACAAGGGACTTCTCGGGTCGTGGAGTAGCTGTAAGCTTCCCATGACCTTTGACCAATAGCCTCATCTAAATCCTTGTGCAGTGGGTCGCTATGGATGAGGGGGCATTTTTCCTCCGGTCTACCGAAACACGTGCAGTATTGTTATAGAATATGACTACCTTCGCAGGACACGAAGACCCGAGTGGTGACGGAGTTTTTGAACACCAACACAGTGGTGCCCAAACACGATGGAGTGGCCAGTGTTCTATATGTGTAGTTCGTGCGCGGTAACAGTAGTTCAGAAGACTCCGTCATGCATGTGCGTATGAGAAGTCACTGAGCTAGCATGGGAGTCGTCTCTTTATCTCCAACATCCCCCACTCAATTACATAGATCTCAATGAATCTACCTCCAAATACCAACCAAGGCCGCTAGATCAGGCAACAGTGTGAATGTCACATACCCGTCGCAATTGAGTAAATATCAAGACCAGTCACATGAGGTAGCTAGGCACGCCAGCCATTCTACGGTAGGATACCGTCGGTTGATCCCGAAAGGTGCTCATGATCATGGACTAGTGATCGAACAATATATTCCGAATCCTGATTTCAGGGTCATATGGCTGTTGGAGATGTCGTCCTCGCCCGTAGCTGCTGTTCCACCCATACACTTCAGGTTGTCCCGGATTAGGCAATTTGAAAGGGGATTAGCTATTGTACTCATTCGTGACAAAAACAGTGATAGCCAAGTGTACTTTTTAAACTTACCCTACCCCCCTTTTAGCAAGTTCGTAAATAGTTGAGTAGCCGTGTGTTCCAAGAGCAGTGACAAAGGTTAAAACTTCATGTGGCGTTGACAAATCTTATGCCGTTCCAGATCAGAATTCTGCGCCACTGCAAAAACAAGTCGTTCCCCAAAGCCAGAGTAGGCTAGATTAAAGTACAATACAATTCCGAGCCAGGTCATGAGCAGGATAATATGATACTATTTTATGGCTATTTGGTACAGCATCGGAACTTGTTTACCCTCGCTGAAACATAAACCTATCTGTTATGTCATTCCTATAAAATCCCTACTACTTCATTCTTCCTTTAGCAAGTCGGCTAGTTCTCGGCATTCCTAAAGGCCAAAGTTGATCCAGGCGTGCATGGGAGCTACCGCACAGATTTTTGAGTTTCTTTGCCTGGATGGAAAGCAACGAATTGTCTCACATTGACCAAACATCAAAGCGAAACTACAGCACGTTGAACCCGATCCCTCTACCGCCCAGAGCCCTCGCTCAAACGCATGCACTGGCAAGCAGTCTCCGTTTGACACTGGACCTCGGTCGAAAGGAGAGACATTGGCGCCATCCCCACCCCAAATTCTGGATGACCGTGGAGTCACAGTTGAGACTTCATGATACCCCGAACTGTACGATCTGATGGATCCAGCTCGTATTCTCTCGAGGAACGACTCGATTTAGTAACGAACCATATTCCTCGGTTGTATTTTGCTGTTGAACATCATATTGACCATTAGTGCAATTATTGGGAAAGAGTCCAAAGCCGCTGTCGCGATGATATTCTTTATAAAAAGTAAAGACTCTCTTTCATCCATTACATCACCAGCAGGCTTAATATTATCCAAGGCATACCACACAGTGCGACCACTGGAGGCCCCGACTCAGCGACGCACATTATCCTTGATCCTAGCATATTCGTAGAGCGAAGAACAGATTGTCAAGACTGTTTTGTCCCTACGCGACAATGGGACCGCGCCTCACCGCCAGGTTATGCTCGTGATCCTCGATGTACAACTCCGGGATATTCAAGGGAATATGACTCGTGTTATCACCCAATTTGAGCGAGCTTATATATGCTTCAAATGGAAAAGTGGAATTCTACGCATTATTGCAGGCTTTATGGAAGATGTTCCCGTAATCGTCCTTGAAAAGCTGAAAAATAGCGGCAAAAAAGATTCCCTTATTCTCTGTCATGACCTGTTCAACCATACCAGGTCCAATGCACCAACATGTACACGGCTTCCCAGGAGCGAGCTATGGACTGGCGTGCTTCCACATTTGCTGCAAGGCGAACAATTCAAGGGTTCGATATGATATGATTTTCTGTACCAATGCAGACTCTACGATACATATAGGTGCATTGGCCAAGTTGGCCAACGCTTTACTCAGGAAGAAGAATGCCATTGTTGCTTGTGGCCTGGTCCTTGTTGAGCTAGAGCCTGGATATGAATGGTCTGTCTGGAGTCTTTATCAGCAATTGGACGTTTCCACACCAGGGACTCACCAAAATTGGCCGTCTTATTTAGTACACAACTGGCCAGTACGCCTAGAGAAGGGCAGAACACTTCGTTAGCAAGGTCACATACCTCTCCGGATGTATTGCTATAATCTCGGTGAGGGAAGAGTTGAGCGGAGCTATAAAAAGGTACGCAGGACCGGTCACTGGTGCTCTAGTTCTTGCACATCAAGTACAATATCTAGCAAGTTGTCCCGCAACTATCGCTACTGTCTGTGTCTTTAGTTACTAACGCATGCGATGAATAAATGTAGGGAAAGGATAGACGCATCACCTATTCAATGCTATCCCAGGGGAAGGACTTACGTACACTATTTATTCCAGACGCTGTAAGCGAGACAGTGGCTCCCCAATCACTACGGCATTATCTCAGCCAGCGGCGCCGGTGGGGATATAATGCGAATCTCAACATCTATTTCTATCTTGAGGGTGAAAAGATGATATTGATCACCAGGATAGCATCCTATGTTGGGGTGGTCCGGCTGAGCCTTGTTTATTACCGAGTTCTCAACACCATATTATTTATCAGAAGGCTCAGTAACGGAGTGTCAATAACAAAGCTTATCCCGATGCTAATCATTGGTCAGCTGCCCTCCGTCTGGTTTTTCTGCTCCCTTCTGATCGAAGATTAGCTAAGGTAACGTGCACACAGGTTAGCACTGGGATTTTGCATCAATAAGTGCATTTCCCATATTATGTCTATTATCATATTTACCGAAGTCGCCACCAATCTAGGTAGCCAAGGTGAGCCTACAGAACATGTATATAAGAACGAGCCCTTTGACTCATTGGTGGTAGCGTGGGGGATGTCTGGCCTAGCTGCTTCCTCAGCCCTGGCAGCCGTTATTGCAGATATTTAAATGCAGAATGATAGTGATATGACGAGTCTTCTTACTGCTTAAAGTGTGAAGAGTCTCCGGGCTTTTTATCCGATCTTTTGACTATTTTACCAAATAGTGAATTGACTCTTGTATAAACTAATACAGGACATTGTTGCCCTAAGCATTTCCAGACGTCTTCACGCAACATGCTGCTCCTTGAAGCCTGACGATTTGGGTTATATGACCTTTGGAACCGAATTTCAAGATCGTTGGCTTCTTGGTCTGTTGTCCCGAGCTATATCATGCTACTGGTTGATAGCGACGGTGGTGTTGACCTGAGACCGCCGATGTGAAACTGTGGTATTTTGGCGTCGGTCTCTTGAGTTTGGTAATGATTTGAGCTCGAGGTCACTTATGACACTGGGCCTATGGTACTGCTGCATATATGTAATTGATTTCTTAGACAAGGAAACCTAGGATACCCACGACAGCAATTGCAAACAAGATAACACGCGGTACCACGAACATTATAAGATTGGGTCGATACCTCGACCGAGGGGTATTAGTTTGATGGCACAATCCTTCCAGGGAGCCAACTTGAATATACGTTCGAGTTCTCACTTAACATGTTAAAACTGACCGAAAATGTTAATATCAACTCTACTAAGTTTCATTTTGTTTCATCTTGAACAGTCTTGCACTGCCATGAAACATCAATTCACTCCCCTCTCGCTTTATGGGCTCTCGGGCCGCATGCCCTTCTGCCAACGCATTGTTGATTCAGGAGGCCTACCTCGCAGGCAAAATGCCACACACTACGACTTAATATATGTACAGTATGTAGAGCTATTAGTTATCTTATTCCTGAGTTCCCCTTTTCTATTACCTTTATCTTAACGATTGAAATGACTCATTATAATAAGAAAAAAGTAGAAGACGTTATTAAAACCAATTTTATCTTAAAACCTAGGTTCAAATATACAAATAACTATGCTGAAGATTTTTAATCTAAAGAATAAAACTATAAGTGGTGTACTCTATATGGCAGCTATTGGTGGTTGACTGACTCTAAACTGCCATTCTATTAAACCCGATTGCCTGTAATTGTGAGTGATTGAATTGCTCCACTGTCTGCCTTGATTCTGGCCCCTCTTTTGGGCTGCCGCCTTAGGCGACTCTTGATCTGGGCGTCATCTAGTCAAGTGACCTAGACTTGTTTATGCTTAGCGCTTTGCGTACCCTATACACATTCTTGGATGACATGGCCGCTCCGGTTCTCAACAATAATCTAGGTTAGTATGGACAAATATTAAATGATGTAGCGCAATCTAGATAAATATGAATAGGTTAGGATCTAAGGCGCATAATATGCAATTCAAATGAGTTGATTGATGGATGAGGAAAATGCATAATTAGGGAGGAGATTTTCGGAATTTTGGCTTGCTCCGATTGTTCCCAGCTTTTTATCCAAAAATGATGACAGCCTAGCACAAAGCATTAATCCTATATTCAGTTGATCTCGTTTTCAGCACGAATTCAGAAAATCTGATTTGTACATCCTTGAAAAGCTGAAACATCCCTTGCTTGAGAAAATCTGTCCACCACTGTGTAAGTATGCATAGCCTCAATATCCCTTTCCCTTACAGGGACAACCGTTCATGGGCTGTAAGCATTGTCTCAAGCCACGATGGCGCAGAAACGTCTCGTTAAGGTTATCGGCAAGTTCTAATTAATGAAGAATAATCAACATAAACATTTTGAAACCTTTTCGGAGGACAACGGTCCAATCAAACCGGCAACTTTAGTCCACAGACTTGTTGTTGCTACGTATTCTGTGCACTGCCCACTGTTTCTCGTTGCCTTTCCCTGATTCTCCCTTTATCATCTTATAGCTTGATTTCTCATGGACAAGGCAAAAGGATGCTACCATATTGTAAATATTTATATCTAAGAGCTATCATCTAACAACTCCCATACCTAAATCCACGCCACCTATCTTCCACTGAAGCCCGGACTGCACTGTCTTAATTCTGATTCAATCTCAAAGTGCTATATTACACAATACTGCCGACACGACAAACACAATGGCATGCCAAAACGTGGGATCTAAAGTCTCTGATATCGCAGGACTAGGAGTACGCAAACGGTTTCCTAGGATTCCAGGTGCAGTAATCATAAGCTTCGGATTCCAGGCAGGCCTATCACTCGTCTTTGCTCTTATGTAGTTCAACCACGGGACATTTATTCCCAGATTAGATATTCGACCGAACTCGGATTGAATATAAGAAAGAGGCTACAGATAATGTCGTAAAGAGACTTGGTGAAATTGGAATCTCAAATGGCAAGTGCTATTACTTTCCTCTACGCCGAATATAATTTAAAAATAATGATTCATAGCTTTAGGACTTCTTATTACTGGATTGATTCAGTATAAAACAATCACATTCTATCATATGCATATTCTGGCATATGCAATCCACTTCATCAGGTAACTGTAAGCGCTGAGTTAATAGGTGCCGATGAATGTGTGAAACTGAATGGACGTCCTTTCGTTAAGTGCTGAAAGTGTGATATCTAGCTTGCCAATATCATCTGCATCCTACAGTGTGCGAAGGGAATGCGACACGGTTAAGTACTATATAGGCTAAGGAACGGATAGACTGCGACGCCTGGAGTCGGTTGGCCGTCAGAGAAAGTCCCCATTACTTTATACTGGGAGGAAGGGGATATAACATCCCCATTGCTTTCTACGATGCTGCGTAATATATTGGGAAGTGGTACAGAATCGAATGACATCCAATTGCCATCCTAAGGACATACTTTAATAGGCGCTGCAGACTATGAAAGCTCAAAGTGTATAGTCACTAGTCTCGAAGGTTTCCAAAACGATCGGACTTGTTGCCACTATTAACAAAGTTCGAAGTATGAGATGCGAGGATATAAACAAGAAGGTTGAGAGAACGATTCCTAACTTGCGCAGCGTTTTCTCGTAATAAACTAGGACCAGTCGACTGAATGGTATTTATACCTCGCCCAAGTCTAAAATGGCTCTTAAGCCAGGCATCATAATTTCGAATCTATTTCTTTGCAAGAGCTCTCATCTGATATCGCGTCTAACGATTGAATTTGTAGCTGAACGAGTCGATCGGACCAATTGCTGGTGTCGTAGATGAATGGCGCAAGTGTAGATGTGTCTTGGCTTTTTTGAGTTCCATTCTGGGAAGGGTTGCTAGAAAATTCATTGAGTTGGAGTTTCACCACGCTGACATCTCTTGACATGTACATACTTGGTAAGCTGACCTACTGTTGTTTGCTTAGTTGTTCGGTTCATGGTGCTTTGCAAGACGACACTGCATAGAGAGCTTTTAAAACTAATAGTATCAGGAATAAAAAAGTGAATACAGGCCATCTCCTGTTATTAACTCTAAAAATGTGCATTTACCCCTATTATCCTGTCCCGAGTAGAACCCCCAACCTTACATTTAACCCCATTTGCTCCTCAACCTCGTTTGCCTCCTGTGAAGCGCACCTCAATTGTTTATTTGAAAATACGTTCTAAGTGGCCAGTGGAGATGTGGCTGGCGTGGCCATGGCCAATTGGCCCATATCCATGAGGCAACTGGTTCGCTTTGTCTCACACTGCACCCCAAAACACCCCATAAGCACCTCATTGTACCCCGTTGCACCCCAGAACTACAAAATCCTTCCACAAACGTCTTCCACTCTGACCTAGACTCACGCACCTCACATCCAAACTTCGACAGATACTTGCACAGATTCAGCCTTTACCTTTGTCTCCCATTCCCTCTCAGAGAGCCGTTTCATTATTTCAGATTCTGCGCGTGGGATGATCATTTCGCTCAATGTGATTGCACAGATATTTCAATGCGAGACATGGATCTTGAAGCTTTTGAGACAGAAAGGGACGAAATTTACGAAACTTTTCGCAAGTTAGAAAGTCCCAATGTATGTACACCTCCAATCACCTCTATGTTCGACGAGTTAGGTGGTACCGATGGCATTGGAAGCATTTGGCGATCCTATCTCAGGACTGGATTCCGCGTCGAAGATGAGATCCCGAATCGCGATCTCGTCAACACTGGGTTTAGGATTCAGCATAACCGTCAAAGGATATCTCAAAGAAGTCCAAGGGTACTTCAAAGGGCGCCTGATCCACAATCAAGGCGCAAGTGCTCGTGCAAGAAAGTCAAGAAGGTTCTGCCGTCAAAGCTGGAAGCTAAATTCCGGAAGGCGCCACGTTTCAGACGCTCGGAACCAGAATCCTACTTTGTCGCGCCGGACCTCGGACAGACGGCTCAGGATGACCTTCTCATCCAAGTCAAAAACACGTATGCAGGCCTTGTGAAGGTAGAAGAGGAATGCCTCGAAAACGACAGAAAGAAAACGCTCGATACCAATGGCTCCTTTGATTACAGCGATCAGCAGTGGGAGTATCTGGATACCCTTCACCAACACCTTTTGGATGCAAACAAAGAGGCTTCATCTACCTTTGCGTCAGGAAGCCCTTTGCGCCATGATATCAGGTTACGAAGGCTTGTGCAAAATTTCTCTTTTCAGTCTCGTACCTGGCGGCGACTTGATGACAGCCTACTCCCTCTGCTACGTCGTGAGCAAGACATCGCATCTTCGGTACAATGGCTAGAGGTAAAAAGATTATCCTCCTCTTTGTTTGACATGCTCAACAAAAAGGCCCTATTCTTGGAAGAAATCGGTTACTACGTAGCCGAAGCCCTCTTCGAGATGCTTGACCTAATTGAAGCTCTCTTAGAAAGGCTAACGCTTAGGTTCCGGCGCAAGAATGCAAGCATGAAGCAGGATAAAACTGTGGTCGAGTTTTTCATATTCGAGTTCCCCGACAATATACGGCACGTATGTACCACAATGCCATGGACTATACCCTTGCGGCTGATGGTTCTCTGGGGTGTTTTTTGGATGTTTATTATCGCTTCATCGGAAGCTGAGCACGAGACCCTCATGACTGCGCCTGTCATTATATCTCCCACAGCAGCTGGTATCGGGCTTTTTGATAGCTTGACCGGCGATGATACTTCAAGTAAGTGTTCAATTCTTCTTTGGGTCCCATCTGACTTTTAATAGGTACAATTCCAGACAACCTGTTCTCTGACTTCCGATATGATGAGGGAGTAAACCTGGCCACTCTTTCATACAGTGGTTTAGAGAATGGCTTCTTCAACCCTTTGGACTGTACACGTAATGTTCTTCAAGAGCCAAACCTTTTGTCTGCAGGACCATTGATTGATGGTACATACCAATGTCCAGAGGTGTCTCGCACAGATATTGCTACAAACCCAACATTCAGCATGAAGCCACAAGCCTCTTCAACGTATGTCAATGGGACTGTAGAAGCAGAAGAAGACATATCTGGCCTTTCATCATCTAACAGGTATATCATCTATAATTGCTTGCTCAAGGCCGTGACGCAAGAATTACTAATGTATGGTTTCTAGGACTGGCGGAGCCAACAAAGAGGTTGTGTGTTCCCTCTGCAAGAAGTCGTTTTCGAAACTATCTTCGCTCAAGCGTCACCACGAAACACAGCATAGAAGAACAAGGTTATATCCATGTTTAAACGCTGGGTGCAAGAGGTCTATAGACAAATCCCCCTTTCTGCGACGTGACGGCCTCATCCGTCACTTGGAGACGTGCAAGTACCACCGAGACGCATCGTTGACCGAAGATATATCACGAGCGCCATCCACTACGTCCCCCGACACAGTGATTGAGGCACACTCATTTGAACGCGATACACAGAAAGAGTATGAGCCACACACGAGACGTAAAAGGCCGAGGTCGGAGGATGAGGATGATGAGCACTTCATCAATGATATGATAAAGAAGTACCGAATGAAGTCAGACGAAGTCAAGAGGAAAAGACAAGAGCTCTTGGAGGACGAGGATGCCCTCCAGTCACTTGGGAACACGATTGAAGCTTTTAAAAAGTCGCGAGCGAGCAGGTGATTGGCACCTGAATGGAGTGGCTTCACATATAATGATTCTTATTTCATCCCTGTTCTTATTAGGTGAACTGATTAAGGCCCACTGATCTTGGATCCTTCGTTCACGGTTTCCTGTAAGCAGTTTGAAATTTAAAGAAATGTGTTGCGGGAAGATAGACTTCAACCAAAAGATCAGAAACTGAAATATAATTGCGAATTCATTTGCTTTTGATAGTATCATTACACAAGGGTTTATGAAGGCTGTCAATGGCTTAGTCTCAAACTGGGCTAACGAAAGAGTTGACCACCCTGATCGAAGAGATTCTGCCTATTCAGCAGAACAGTCTAGGTAAAAGACATCCGGGAACTCTCGATCTTCAAGTGTGTCTTGCAGAAGCATATACAAAGACGGGGGACACGAAGAAAGCGGTGAGCCAGTGGGAGGAACTTGTTACCATTCAACGGACGACTTTGGGAAAGATTCACGAAAGGTCCCTGCGATCAGAGAATAACCTGGTAACGGCGTACGGCGAGAATAAAAATACGACCAAGGCGCTAAAGTTGTTGGAGGGCATAGTCTGCGTGCGCCGAGGATGTCTAGGGGCGGCGGATGAATAGAGGAAGTGGGCCGAGGAGAATTGGAAAAAGTGCATTCGGGAATGGAAATGGACATGGACGCAGAGATAAGTAGCTAGCTAACTATACCTATGGACTATAAGCTATGATGTAAAAAGGGGATACAGGATGATATTGCCTTGCGAATCTTTATACTAAGTCAAGACTATAGGATTAATCAATAAGTTATATTCAAGTAGCTTGTGATATCCTCTTAATTATAAGTCTATTTATCTTATAGACTTTTAAGTCTTGCGACTTTCTCGGTATTGTCAATAATAAAGCATAAGTCTATATGATGAGATCAGGATTTGTAGGTTACACATGACGTACACTGAGTCGCAGTGGTGAGCACATGTGACATATGCGCTGATGACACACCATTTCCCACACTTGCAATTCTCCTCATTAGCTTACAACGGGCTATCAATTATGGCTCATTCCACCATCTTGGCCAACTGCTCGAACAGCATTCAATTTCTACTTAACAAACTAGATTCACCTAGATTATTTAAAATTCGGCCTAAAAGTCCAGATTGTTCATTTCTGCTTTCAGAGCCCCATCATCGAAGATGACTGGAGCTGCAGCGGACCTAAACGAAGCGATACGTGCAGCGATGGGAGAGGTAGATGGCACGCCTCAGCACAGCACACGTCTTCCCCAACACTTGATGGTCCTTTCCGGTCTTTTGATCAAGCGAAATGGCACGTCAGAGGTGCCAAGCGACTTGGACCGGGCGATTGATGCCTCCAGAGAGGCAGTTCGCATCGTACCTCCATCCTACAGACTCCAGTACCGCTCACGCATGTGCTATGCTCTTGCCAACTTTCTGAGCGTACGATTCACGAGATCCAGGTCTATACAAGACCTTGATGAAGCGATAGGTATTCTTAATAAAGCAACTGAGCTCAATACTTCAGACGCTGTGGAAGACCCTAGTCATTTGGAAACCTCAGGGAATCTATTGAGCACTTGCATCCAGATGCTCAAGTCTCAAGATGACCTGAAGAGCACAATAGATGCTGGAATGAGGATTGTGACGATAGTTCCCGTCCGTCACTCAAATCTTCCACTGTTCCTATTCCACCTTTCATCAAGCCTTGGTGACAAGTCAGAGAAAACTGCTTCAATGGATGATCTGGAAAAGGCAATACAAATGTCGCAGAAAGCAGTGAACCTGGCCCCAGAGAGTCATCCAGATCTCCCCGTATTCATGCACAATCTTGGGAACTTGCTTCATATACGTTACCAAATGGCCGATTCCGCGAGAAACCTTAGCGACCTGGATAAGGCAATTACTATAGAGACACGGGCATGCGTCATCACACCGAAGAATCATCCGAATCTGGCTAGCCACTTACATACCCTTGCATCGCTACAAGTAACCCGTTACGAGACGACAAAGCTCAAAGATGATTTAAACAAAGCAACAGAGGTTGCTGCGAGGGCAGTCGACAACACTCCCCAAGAACACCCAATGCTAGGCGATCGACTCAATCGGCTCGCAGCCTGTTTCAAGATGCGATTCAAGGAGACTGGCTCATTGGAGGATCTGAATAAGTCAATAAACACGTCGGTAAAGGCTGTAAGCGTGAGACCTCAAGACAATACTGATCTAGCTGACTGGATGAAAAACCTCGGAGTCTCTTTCAGTACGCGATTTGATGCGACAGGTTCAATTGAAGATCTGAACAAAGCAATTGACCTTTCTGTAAAAGCCATGGGTATAGTGCCTCAGAATTCTTGGGAGTACGCAACTGCATTGAGCAACCTGGGAGGCTACCTCAGCGTTCGATCCGAAAGAACAGCCTCGAGAAATGACCTCTTGCGCGCAATAGCAGCCACAAAAAAAGCCCTGACGTTGACTAACCGAAATGACCCAGAGTTTGCTGGCTTCATGAGCAATCTCGCAACCAGGGCTGGTCGATTTTATATGAGGGAAAAACAACCGTCCAGCCTCGAAGCAGCTGTGGAAGCCGCGAGCCAAGCTGTGGATTGCGCGTTACCAGACGATCCCAATCTCCTTATCTTTCTCAATAACCTTGGGATCTTGCTCGGCAACAGATTTAGAGAAACGCAGTCTCTTGACGATCTCAACCGTGCCGTGGGAGCGCATCAGAAGGCACTATCTCTGGCTCCGCGTCACCATCTGAGTCGCCCTAGCTGCTTGGCCAATCTTGGCGCCAGGCTTAGCGAGCTGTATCGGAACACGGGCGATTCTGACGTTTTCAATCGAGCATTTGAGGTCATGACAGAAGCCATAGAAACTTTACCTCCAGACCATCCCGACAAGGCCACCCATCACTATATTGTGGGCGGTCTGCTCCGTATGAAAGTTGAGAAAACAGGTTCGCGCGTCGACGACGACGTGAGGCTGGCCTCGTTCGTTGCAGGATGGCGATGCAGAAATGCTCCGCCATCCATTCGTTTCCAGGCGAGCCAAGCGGCGGTAGCAATCTACGCTGCAAAGAAGGATTGGGAAAACGCAAGCAAACTACTTGAGGAGACAATTTATCTGCTTCAGAAGTCGAGCCCTAGATCTTCCAAGAAAGAAGATATGCAGTGGGTCGTTTCTCAGCTCTACGGTGTGGCTTCGCATGCGGCCTCCGCGGCTCTCAACGCGGGGAAGGATCCCATTCATGCTTTACAGATTCTTGAGATGGGCCGCGGCGTGATTGCAGGTCTCATGATGGACATGCGCACTGATGTTTCGCTCCTGGAGCAGTCACATCCTCACCTGGCAGCCGATTATGTTTCACTCACCAGTAAGCTAGAGGCTCCGCTGGAAGAAATGGAAGCTACAGCTGCCATTGACCATATGGCCGCGTTGGAGTCCTGGCTGCAGCAACGGAACAAGATGGACCAACAACTCAATGATCTTGTGGACAAAATACGCACCATTCCCGAATTTCAGACCTTCCTCCTTCCTCCGACCACGGAAGACATCATCGCCGTAGCTGATCCTGATCCAATCGTCGTTATCAACGTCAGTTCCTACCGCTGCGACGCATTTCTCATTGAACAAACCGGTATTCGCGTGCTGAGATTGCCACATCTGTCACAAAACGAATTAGCCAAAAGATCCGGCAATCTTTCAACCAAGGCTAGTCTTGAGCCATTGCTAGAATGGCTATGGCATGTTGCATGTCGTCCATGTTTGGATGCTCTTGGCTTCGTCCAGCCCTGCACCATAAACTGGCCTCGAGTCTGGTGGATCCCTACAGGACGTCTTAGTCAACTACCGCTCCATGCGGCCGGTCAGAGCCAGAATTCGGCCGAGACAGTCCTCGACAGAGTCATGTCGTCATACGCATCCTCAGTCAAATCTCTATTGCATGGACGCCGAAACCTTTCCCAAAGTTTCGCCGCTAAAGATGCAGTCAATTCTGCCGTACTCGTTGGTATGCAAAATACCACGGGACTTGGATATCTTCCATTTGTCGATGAAGAGATCGCAATAGTGAAAGGCTTATCTCTCTCGCTTCAGCTAGATGTAGTGACACCCAAGCGGCGCAGGGACGATGTGCTGTCAGGCCTTGGACACTGTAAAATATTCCACTATGCAGGACATGCGCGGTCGCACCGAGGCAACCCGTCTCACAGCTGTCTGCTTCTCGAGGACTGGCAGACATCCCCGCTAACTGTAAGAGCCCTGGATGAGAGTCGCTTAGAAAGGAATTCTCCGTTTCTCGCGTATCTTTCTGCCTGCTCCACAGGTTCCAACAGTGTTGGAAGCCTCTTTGATGAGGGAATCCATCTGATTAGCGCGTTCCAGCTGGCAGGTTTTCGGCATGTGATCGGTACACTTTGGGAGGTGAATGATAAGAGCTGTGTAGACGTGGCGAGGATAGTATATGAAACATTGCGAGAAAAAGGCATGAACGACTTAGCCGTTTGCCAGGGCCTGCATAAAGCGCAAAGAGCTTTACGTGATAGAGAAACGGAAGGCTTAGACCAACGCGATGTGGTATTAGTAGAAACGGAGGTACCGAGTCCTCAGTTATTATACTGGGCACCATATATTCACTACGGCATATAGGAGAATACTGTGACTTGTTTATAAATTGTATACATGGTAGATATTTATTTCTATAAGTTGACAGCCAAGATATGAGCGTAACTTACTTCTATGAGTGAGACCTATCGGTTGTTATGACTTATGACTTTTGGTAGATCGAAATGCCGAGGCTCAGGCAGGGTAAAGATGAATCCCGACCCGGAACTGATGTTATCTACCTGGACGAAGGTATGATAGGCGAAGATATTATCTGTTATACGATTGATCGGTTGAAATAACATCTGCCTTATATTAGAACAGCGACAAAATAACTCGAGATGAAGATGGAGGCTGCATAACGAGAGATCTTTTCTGGATTAGTGTCCCAACACGCGGCACCTCTGCGAGTAGCAATCAGAGAGGTACTTGAGATGGAGAATATTTACTCAGGCGCCAACGCCCCTGTCAGAGGCAAGTCGCATGATTCCCCGACAGCCTGGATCTAACTCGACGTGTGTGCATGAGCATGAGATGGTTAGTATTGTTAACATAAATGCCCGGTGCCCAACCTATAGTGGAACTAAAAGGCTTCTCAAAGGCTAATTGGTGCACGTTGGTGGGAAAGGCAAAAAGTACTTTTTTGGCCCTGAGCTAGGCATATCTCGGGAGGGAAAAAACATGACCGATTATCTCCTACAAATTATATGGCGGGGTCGGCCTTGTTTTCTTTTCCCCCCTAGGCATACTTCCGGTGTTGGTTGGCAAGGCGTATACTCTACTTCTAAAGTGGCTGGCTGAATGTGACGCCCGAGACAATACGTGGCAAAGCATGCGTGACGCATTTACCAATACAGAGTACTGAATGGTACGATGGCGGCGAGTGTGTGTCCCACACGTTTGCATAATGCCCAAGAGATCTTACTTTGTGATTGCCGGGATGTCGACCCAGTGTATTGGGTCTCCAAGCCAATAAAAACAGTCCCCTCATTACATAGCCGATAATATCAATGCAAGGATAACTTTTGACACTATAGACAGGCCGCTGAATACATGTTCAATGTCACGAATCAGGCTGTGCTTGTTGCACTGACAAGCAGGCAAGGCGTTTTTGATCAGTTTTCACTCGTCACTATTTTTTTACCGTCAGAATTCCACGTTACATCTTGTATCAACATTCTCCCCCTCATCCGTTTCCGCATCGTGACCGACCGATATCAGCTACCATGGAGGCTGTGGGCTTTGGCGCCCCTATCTGAGGGCTTGAATAGCTGAAAGAATGCGGCTTATGTAGTGATTGTGACGAGTTGAAGTTGACTGAATCTGGATAGCGCTATTAAAATTTGATAATTATAATATAACGCAGATATATTACTTATATGAAGTAGTACTATATTGGCGTCTGCATAATTGACTATAAGTGACCTATTTTAGATTAGAAATGCCGCCATAATTAAGCAATAACGTAAAATAACTCCTGATCTTAACTTACCGCTCTAAGGAGTCTTATAGGAGGGATGATGGGTATGTCGTCCTTATCACCTGATTTCCCGGAGGCCCTCCTTGTTTAAAGCTCATCTGGAAAGGAGGGTGTATTTATTAGGAGGAAGGCTCTTAGGTGGCAACTGTATTATGATATATCTGTCCACACATTTCTAACCCCCGAATACTAAATATTTATTACTATATTATATAAGGAGTGTTAAACCGAATTGTGCTTCTTGATTGATTGTCTATTTGGTCGCTGCGTTATTTTCTAGTTTTACATTACATAAGTCTAGTTTGGGTATGCTTATATTTGGACCCAGCCTTCTCTTAATCCGCAGCCCGTTTCTTCGAAACGCACTGCTGATCTGGGAAACGCCGTGCTAAACAGACTTGCTAGGATGTAACATAAAGTGCAAATATGAGTTTGTGGCTGAGTGGCGGCGTAATGGATATCATAATCCTTGCACTTACAAAGAAGCCTTGTTTTCTCTTTCAACCCCTCGGCGCAATTCACTCTTTGGTTGATACAAAGTACTTTGCACAAAGTGATTTTTAATGATCAGAAATTATAGACATTCAGAGGATTTAAAGGACTCACTTTGCAGGGAGCGTGGTATAGACAGTTTCTTCCGACCAAACGAATCCGGTTGTGCAGCCGTCACGCCCTCGTTGTAGCTGCGTCGGGATTTGTAGCCACACCTTAGGATTGAGGCCGAGTATTGAGAAACGGTGCTTTGGACATGAAAAAGCAAGAAACTCGTGTATGCAGTAGTTTGACCTGCATCAAGCCATATGCGCCCCGCGTGGTGTGTATAATGTTCCGCTCGTTGCCCTCTCTTTCCCTTACAGCTGAGATTTAGTGTTACTGTTATTTCTATTAATAAACAGAGTTCTCTAAAGAAAGTCCCTACTTGGGAAGAACCCTTGAGTTCGACTACCTATGCAAAGGCGTCTGTTCAAGTCGAAGATTCAGCCTCAATACCGCAAGGCTCGAACAGCTCCTCGGGGAGAAGACATGGTTCCAGTTGGTTTGGCTGAGACATAAGCAGCCATAGGAGGGAGGCTTGTACCACATGTTCCAGCCATCTGTTTGCCTTCTCAGCTGGTTACGTGCTGTTCAATTGGGGGAATAGACGTCGGCGTTGGGAAAAAGGAGACAACTAGACTAGCTGGACTGAGTTAAGAATTGTTCCTACACCCCGTGATTTCGATAGGCGGCCTGTTTTCGCTTAAAACAGATGGTAGCCCGTCTGTCTCGTCCAAACTATTTCAAGCATATGGTTCACTTCCTGACAAAACATTTCCATTACTCCCTTCATAAACTGTGACCAATCGCGCCACCATGAGTAACATTCTTCCAGTCCGGTTGATTGTCTGCGTTGACGGGACATGGTGTGGGCCTGATGGTGCGCACGGGAATCGGAACCATAATATTACGAACGTTTACCGCTTCTACACATCTATCAAGAAGGGTGATTGCCATGACGGGTCTGCAAAGAGATAAAAGAAAACTTATGACACAGACGTTTGCTGACCGAGATCACTAGGTTCCGTCAAAATAAAAAATACTACCCTGGTATCGCAGCCGAAGAGAGTATAAGCACTGGCGAGAGGCTTTTCGCCGGTATTCTGGGCGGTCCATGTATCGAGCAGATCCGCAGCGTCTATGAGTTTATTTGTCAATCATCAGGACCAAGTGATCAGGTATGGTTATATGGCTTCAGTCGTGGAGCCTACGTCGTTCGCGCTGTGGCAGGCTTGCTTCACTACATGGGCGCAATATCATCTGCTGGAGAAGACCGTTTCATGGAAGATTTTAAGCTCGCTTTGAAGGTTTACAAGAAGCTCCAACAGCAGAACAAGCTTGGGGAAGGTCAGGTACGTAACTTCACCGAGGAGATTGATGATGTGTAACTGAAAAGACTAGATCCACAATATGTTCGAGGCAAAAACAAGGCCGGCTCCGACCATACAGTTTGTCGGTGTTTTCGATACCGTGAAGGTAGTTCAAGATGAGCGCTTGTACGACATCTCTTTCAATCCTTCAATCCAGCATCTGAGGCACGCTCTTGCGTTAAACGAAGACCGCCGTAGATTTGAGCCAGAATACATTTACCCAAACTTCAACAACCGAACACAGAGATTGGAAAAACGAACTTTTGTCCAAGCTTGGTTCGTTGGTGCCCATATCGACATTGGAGGATCGGCTGACAGAGACGGGTTGTCCCTTTACCCCCTACAATGGATGCTAATTGAGAGTAAGAACCATGGCCTTAAACTCGAGTTTGATGGCGACTTTGGAGGTCGCTGTCCCTTGAAAAGTCCGCTCAAGATCACAGGCCTGGAGGAGAATGACGGGGCATGGGAATGTATGACAGAGAATGGGCTTGTCATCCAGATGAGAGACATCAGAAACATTCACCAAGATGAAGAGAGCAATGGAAGATATCGTGTTCATCTACACAGATCCCGAGGCTCATTGTGGATTAGGCGTCATAGGGAGCCTTTTGGAGAGAACGGCCAACTCAATGGCTATTGTAACTTCGGTATGTTAACCTTGTCTATCATCACACAGAGGTCCTAGGTACTAACCATGGGTGATTAATAAAAGGTGCACAAGGTACTATTATTCATCCTTCAGTCTATTTAGTGCTAGACAAGTTCATGCACACCAGCTGGGGCTCCAAAGAATTTCCCTTCTATCGGTTTCTGCACCAATGGAGATCCAATATCTTAGGCCAAAAAGATGATCTCCGGGCGGGATGCTACTGGAATGAGCCAAGTGACCACGTCCCTGAGGATCCTGGTGCTATCAGAATCCTTGTATGCGGAAATTGCGGAGTTGGAAAGTCATCTTTGATCAATAAGGTCTTTGGCGTCGAAGCCACACTTGTATCACATCGGACCCGCGGTATACATCAAATAGACGAAGAAATCAGATGGGACGGTCGGCCGGATCTTGTTGTTCACGACTCCGGTGGTTTCGAGGCGGGTGGCCAAGTCGAGCTAGGTTGTGTTGAGGACTTCCTGAAGAAGAGGTCCGCTGAGACGGACTTCAAAGAGAGGTTACACGTAATTTGGTATGTATGGTGGTTTTCAATTCAACCAAAGTTTTACTCCAATTGACTCTAAGTTGGCTGGACCGACTGACTGATGAACAAGGTACTGCTTTGAAATCAACTCGACCAGGCCCGAGCAGGCCGCTCAACAGAAGTTATTCGAAGGTTTGTCGAAATATGCACAGGATGTACCTCTTGTGGCCATTGCAACAAAAAAGGACGAATTCCTGGGCGCAAAGTTAATGGAAGGGCGACGCGTCCTAAACCAACGCCAAGTACCAGTTACCTTGGAAGCTCTAGATCTTTATAGCGAAAGGGAATTGGAAGGCAGGTTGTGTCAGATTGACAGAGAACTCAACAACTTTGGCCGTTTTGATGATCTCGTTGCTGTATCGATACGTAAGTTTGAAACAGGTCAAAGCTTGAATGCCCAGTCTAATACTCTATGATATCAGACGACGAAACTTCGATCGGGAACCTCAGCTTGGCAACAACGCAGCTTTTTACCAACGAAAGGGTCAGGCTGTTGTATATACGCGCCCAGGCCACACGACTTGATCTAAAAGTCGACCTAGCCCTGGGTGAGACAATCAAGATTTATAAGAGAATTTTGATCAGTTCATCAACAATAGGTGGTATTCCTGGCGCAATGACCACGAATCGCACTGCTGCTGCTATTGACATATGCCGAACAATAGTCACAAGCTTCGGAATCTCTACTATCACGGCCGAAACCATATTTTCAATATGTAAGGCCAATATATGGGACGACTTTGGCAACAACATTCGCACGACAATAGCTGAGATATCGGCCCTCTGCGGACTCGGGTGCACTATCCTTACCGGTGGTATGCCTTTCTTTCTGATTCCTATGGCCACAAATATCCCCCTTGTTGTGGTGGCGACAGCGCGACTGGTCCTAATGCTCGCTTGCGATGTCATTCTGATCCTTACCCGAGCATTCAGGGAGGCAGCAGTGAAGTCGATCGCAAAACCCGAAAGGCGGGACGTGGAAAATGCGGCCGTGGGGTACCGCAAGCATTGTCACGAAGTTCATCGTCGTGTGAAAAAAGCACTTCCTCACGGCTTCAAATGTTTTAAGATTGGTCGAATTGAGTCTCTGATGATAAGCATTATCGAAGAATTCAAATGCGCGGTACTGGAAGGAGTAGGGGCATCGCTGCCGCCAAATTTTAGGCGCAATTATTTAGGCAAAGGAGTATCCTCTGTATTTTCTGACAGTTCAAGTCTTTTAAAAGATAGTTCTAGTAACAGTAGTAGCATTTTAGAAAATACAGAAGGATCCAGGATTTAGGTTAGTTATTTAATAGTACTCGTTGGCTAGCCGGGAGAGGGTGCAGCTAAGTAAGCTTAATTGGCTATAAAAGTGTGAGACGCATGAAAGATTAGTAGGAAAAAAGAAGAAATTTCCTTATTTTCTTACTTTTAAGCTATATAGTTTAATAAGTAATTATTATAAAATTTATAAGTCCTTATCTCGATAGTAGTCCGAAGGTGACTGCAAACTTCATCTTCGTGCGAGCATTATGTTGCACAGGGGCTACGAAGGAAGTTTGCTATGAGGATCGAAGGGTAGGGAACAGGGGTCGACGGACTGACTAGTCTCGGCTTCTCGATGAATTGACTGATCTATAGGCTAGTCAGGTTGAACAGGTTAATGTTACGACCCTAGCGGTTACGTCACGTGTGCCCCATGTTTTTCAGCCAATCGCGTACTTGTACGATTATGGCTCACGACAGCAAGCGTGATCCTATATTTACACTTACGATCGACATTATGATCCTAAACTTAAGATTATAACTACTACTGTAATCCTTAAGATAAAACCTAAGTATATATATATTTATTTAGCACTGAATGTAGCCTTTTGCATAATAGCTATTAATAAAGCCTCTTTATATAAATATACTTAACTTACTCTATTGACTATTAAGAAATATAATACTTTACTGTATTTAGTTTAATGCCTTATATCTCTATAAATATAAACCAGTACAGTCTAGGTTACCTATTTAAAACCCCGACCATCACATAATCCCAATGTTGGGGGCGTACTGAATGTCAACCGTGGGAGCCTACAAGTTCCACACAATACTAGAGTGCCGGGATTCAAGGACTAATTCCTCATGATTGGCATGTCGCGTCGTGCTACAAATTGAATCACCAGCTATTCAGGGCACTGAAAATCTACTTGGGGTATCGAACCCGCGTTTGTTAGCAGTACCTAACTACTGTGAGTGTGCCAAGGGCGAGTGTCTTCACCACCAAAGGCTTATGATGTAGGGATGCTATCTTGATGAGAAAGAGATGCCGGACGACGCTGAAAGAAGGAATACCTGCTAAACTAAGGCTGATTAGCTGGGTCAAATACCATAATTATGGCCTTAGTGGAAAGTGCGAAGTCATCAATCGCTGTCCCTCCCTAGAAGATCTCGTATGACTGACAGAACATCCAATTAGAAGCGAGGGCGTGTAAGCTCATACACGCAACCCAATGAATGAGTCAGCATCAGTCTACCTTAAATAATAACCTGCACAGCCTGATCAGGCTTTGTCCTTTTCTCTTTTACTACCCCTCATCTCCTGGTCTCACGCCATTACAGAAAGATTGTTATCGGTATGGCGACGGGTCTAGAGGCTCTCGGCGCAGCGAGCGCCGTCTTACAAGTCATTTCATTTGCGAGCGATCTGGCTATTGCTTGTAAAAACGCATATGATGGAGCTACAACTCAGCAAGACGACCTTCAACACTACGCGAAACAAATGCTCGAAGCCGTCAGTCGTGTAGAGACTCGCTGCCAGCTGATGGTTAATACAAACTCCAAATTCACAAATCCAGAACTTCAAAACATTGCCCAAGAGTGCAAAGATGCGGCGGGAAAACTCCAGGCAGAGGTTCAATATGTGACGAGCATGCAGGCCAAAGGCAACATTTTGAAGTCGCTTCGCAAGGCTTGGAGAGCTTCTACTCATCAGAAGAAGCTCGAAACCCTCGAAGAATCACTATCGAGATACCAGCAAGTGATTAAAAGCGAGCTGATGTCCCATTTATGGTAAGGTTACAGGTCGGTCTCTTCAGTATCCTCTAAGACATGTTATAGTTCCCAGAGCGACACGGTTTACCTCCAGCAAGATGTCTCTTTTCATAAACTGGATAGCGATGTCCAATTCCTCGTCACTCAACTCGCTCAGGGTGTCACTGATGTACTAGATCTCTTGAAGAAGGAACATACTACGACACGAACTATTGTTACCCAGGAAACCACCAGAGCTGAAAGGGCCATTAATACATATACCGATATGCAAGTACTGGAACTCAAAACCAGGATCGAGACGGAGGAACAATGCAAAAGGTTCCTTCAAAGCCTTAAGGCCGATGGCATGAATCAACGCTATAACGATGTCATGGAGTCGAGCGATGCAACCTTCAACCAAGTATTTGCAACCTATGAAAAGATGATAGAAATGTACTACGAAGACTCTGAGGACAACGACGATTCCAAGGGTGACGTTGATTCCGAGGACGATGGTCGGTTGGAGGACGATAACCCTGAACATGACCCACGTCCAGAGGGTGAAGATAATCGGCAAGGCCATGATGATACAGAGGGTTCCAGTGATTCAGAGGGCTATCAATCGTCCGGAAGAACCAGCCACCCATCATACAGGAGCCATGTAGATGATATCTATGATTCATGGAATTCATTCAACTCATGGCTGCAAACAGACGAGACCTTGTTCTACATTCAAGGAAAACCGGGGTCTGGAAAAAGCACGCTTGTCAAGTTCATTCTAGAGCAGGAGCATACCCGTAACCTCATCCAACAATGGAGCCCTGATGCGGTTATCATCTCCTATTTCTTCTGGAAAATTGGATCACCCGAACAGAACAGCATAAATGGACTTTGGTGCACCTTGATTTACCAAATACTTCAGGACCATTCATCACTAATCCCAAAAGTTCTGCAGCATTTTGAACACCTCTCTCGACACATTCATTATCACGACTGGACCGTTAAAGATCTGCAAGCCGTGTGGGAGTACACAATGAGTCTTGATAACCTGCATCTCTGTATCTTCATCGATGGCTTAGACGAGGTCCGGAATGAAGATGGGTTTTCCAGGCTCAAGGAATCTATTCTGCTACTTACAAAATTTCCGAGAACTAAGCTATGTGTTTCGACTCGACCCGAAGCACTGATCATGAGGTGGCTTAATCAGACAAGCGCTAGCGGATTCCGGCTGGAAGACCTTACAAAACTGGATATGATCGTCTTTGTGCGGAAAAGTCTTCGTTCCTTGCTGGGCAATGAATCACATGTCTTCCATAGACTACGCCGAGGTCTTGTTGATAAAGCCGAGGGTGTTTTTCTGTGGCTTCATCTTGCTACAAGAAGTATTGTTGAAGGAATCAACAATGATGATCCAGAGGATATGCTACTTCACAGGCTCCATGGGCTCCCAGGAGACCTTGAAAACCTGTATATCGACATGTGGCAAAGATTAAACGCAAACAACTCCGTATATCGCCAAACAGCTGCAAGATACTTCCGCTACGTTCTACAGAGCCGGCCAGACGACCATTTTGAGTTCGTGGAAAATCGCTTCTGGGAGGTTGCGTTTTTCCCTTTCAGTTTCCAAATCGCTTTTGCAGAGAACCTTGAGGCTCAGGAAGCACTCCTCGCGGGCGGGAACACCATTGAGACAGAAGATGTTCTGCGAATGTGCCAGGAAATCATAGTTTCGATACGCATTCGATGCGCAGGGTTACTGGAATTTCGACCGCTGGATTCTTATCCAGTAATTCACGCCGACAATAAGATCAGCGATTCATTCGGCAGGATGACATTCATCCATCGAACAGCACATGACTTTCTGATGGATACGGAAGCAGGTCGCAGGATTCTCGAACATGAATCCTCATCTGATTCCAGCTTACAATACAGGCTTCTGAAGGGTCTCGTTTGTGCGATGGTGATCTCATCATCCAAGTGGGGCATCATATGGCGAATGGCCGAGGTCATCAACCAAATTACCGGCTTTGTAAGGCGCTGGGGACACCCGTGCCTGCAATCAGCTTTCGAGATTCTTGATGCTATCCGGCCAATATATGACAAGGAACATATAAAGGCCGATGGCCATATGGAATATCGGCGCTCGTTCTTCAGCCTACTCACCCATGACGACCGGTTTGATGATTACGTTATTTCGCGCCTTACAGAGGCAAATTCTGTGCGAATGGCTACCGATATCCTATGTGCGGCATGGATGCCAGGGTCTTGCATGACCTTATCGAAGCGGCTATTTGACGCATTGCTGTCCTTGGGAGCCGATCCACACAAGAGCAGTAAAAGCTCTAGCTCTGCCATACAGGGACCTTTTGTCTTAAAGGCCACAGCCTTCACCAACCTTGTTGTTTCCTTTTATTGTTCAAGGGAGAATACTGGAATGCCTTCCTGGGTCAGAGGATTCAACCGCCTTCTCGATATTACGCAATGTAAAAGTCTTGATCAGGCAAATACACGAGAGATTTTAGAGATGGCAGCGCACATGGCGAGAAGTTGGGAGAACCTTAGCGCTGGTGTCGTATTGGTGAGATGCCTTGCTAATAATCGAAGCACAGCTATAGTGACATTAAGTCACCTTTCGTTGATCATACAATCACCCCACCTCTACGGTACGCACTTCATAATTTACGAGGTCAACATACAGTTCCTCCTGCTATATCTACTTTCGAAGGCTAGTGAGGGATCAGTTGAATGTGCGTTAAGAAGTCTCGGGGCTGAAGATCTTCTTCCTAAAGTCAACAGCCCCTGTGTTAAGTTGCGGTACTATTTCCTTCCAAAGGCAACCCAAACCATGGCCGAGAACGCCGTTCGAATGGCGTGCCATCGCGTCACAGAACAGGCTTCTTATCTTACACAGGAATTCATTGAATACCTTTTACAATCTGCAGTACCTGAGTTTACGACAGAACATTCTTTCGGCACAGACTTTAAAGACCAGTCAAGTGAAGTGTATGGATCATATGCCATTAAAGCTAATGGTGGTGCTATCACTCACGGTATCAAAGGATCGGAGATAGAGGAAGTTGACTTTGAAACTATGGTTACAGATCTGGCTACTGAGAGATTGGGAATTTCTACACATGAATAGTGTTACGATTTTACAAGTAATCTAGTCAGTATGTACATGCCCTATATCTACTATTGTAAACCTATTAAAGACTAATTTTGAAAATCTCAACTGTTATAATGTCATACTACACTGACTCTCAGTAAGTCTTTCATCACCTAGTTGGAACCATGTCTTGCCTGTCTCAGCAAAGACAGCCATCTTCTTCTGACCAGGATTGTAAATGGGCCAGGTCACGCTCTTTCCATCACTGGGATGTTTGTTGGAATTCTGCGCAAATGAGAGCCAGAGACCTTCTATACTATTAGCTGAGTCTTGACGAGAAAGCTTGGGATACTTACTTTGCATTCCTTTAGCAACCTCCCACTCGTACTCCGTAGAGTTGCCACGATATTCATAGTGGGTTCCGAATAACAAGGGTAGCTCAGCTGGGACACCCATCAGGAAAGGGGATCTTGTCCAAGAGAAGCTATACATACCGCTGTGTGTGGCACCGATCCACGGAAGTGGTGAGATGTTAGAGAAGTTACCTGTATAGTAGTAACGATAAGTTGGATATCCAAATTTAGAACGAACTCTGCATAAACATGTCAACGATGGCTTCACTATGTATCAGTCAAAGATACATACCTGACTTCCGCGGCAACGGGACAAACTATCGCATTTAGCCCAATGGAAGTCTGTGCAGCGGATTGGCCACTTTCGTTATATGCGCCAAAGCCAGCGCCTTCGTTGGCATTATTACCAAAGATCCAAGGCTATCATTGTGTCATTGATCTTGTTCTTCGTTGATGACCATTCAGACTTACCACTTTAGTAACCAGACCTCTCGCAAGACGATCAGTTGTGTTGGAAAAGGCCGTCACGTTATCTCCAATAGGGGTGAATGAAACACCCGCCGTGTCCGAATAGACCTGTTGCAAAACTGCAGCATCAACCTTTTGCATGCACTGTAACTGTTTGTCGTCCCTCTCGCATCCGACCTTGGTAGCAAGCGTATCGAAGTCGGTATGATTGCCAAATGTCTTGACTAGCATGTTTGGGGCTCCAGAATCAGAAATTAGACCTTTAACAATTAGATCCTTTGGATACGCATATCCGTACATTCCTACTGAACCCGCACCAGCAGACTGGCCCCATAGAACCATTCGGTTTGGATCGCCTCCAAAAACAGCAATGTTGTCGCGTGTCCACTCAACAACCATGCGCTGGTCCAGCAGACCAACATTTTGATGGGCTTGTTTCGCATTAGGGAAGCCGAATAGATTGACACGGTAGTTCATTGTGACGACTATGTGAGATTTGGTCTTCTCAATCCATTTGTCAGGAATTTTGTATAGCGAGTCTGCGCCACCGCCAGTGAAACCACCACCGGGAATGTAAATGAAAACGGGTAAACGCTTTGTGGTTGGCTTTAGGGGTGCGTAGACATTGAGATACAGACAATCTTCAGAGTTGCCACCATTGGTGAGGAACTGAGGCATGTGTTCGGTATACACTGTAGGCGCCTTGGTAAGTGCTTGCATGCATGATGGTGCATACTTGTTGGCCGGGATTGAAGACTTGCTGTGTCTGCGCTGGGGAGGTTGAAAGCGGAGAGACCTGAGTGGCGGCTCGGCATAGGGGACGCCGAGGAATTGGCGCACAGAAGGGGCGGTTGAATTTATGAAACCTGTTAATTTGCCAGACGTTGTGTCGACGGTTAAGGGAGCGTCATGATGAGAAGGGACATTGAGAGCCGAGGTGCTAGCCAGCAAGGCTGAGACCAACGAAGTGGGAAGCTTCATGATTATCAAGTGTGACTAGTACTCTTGCCAATTGAATATAGTCTCGCAGGATTACTTTATACCTGCGACCTGGTTGAAATGAACTGCCGATATTGTTTTCCGTCTGGATAAATCTTTATCAATCATGATCCATGATTGTGGAGTTTCGGGCTGGTTATACGTGGAGAAACCTGGGGAAACATTTCGCGGGGTAAAGATCCACACGGCACTCGGCACTGTGAAATTTGTCTAAGCGGGTTTGTATGGCATTCTGAGAAACATTTATCCATGGTATTTATGGCGTCCTGGAAACTGCCATGGCGGCAGGAGAGATTACCTTCTAGCGCCTATGCTACCTTAAAGAGTTGAAGCAGTAGGTATAGAGGGCACATAGGATATACGATGGTGAGAAGGCAAAATAAGCACAACGCAGGCCAGAAAAAAGACATAACGTTTATTATTAAGCGTTTGGTTGCGAAGTCGAGGAGGATTATGAGGGTTCTTATTACCATCATGACTGTCGTGATAACCATGAGATCCTTCGTTGGGAGAATGTAGTGGATTGGGATACGTGGCTAAGCTCTCCTCCCTCTGCAAATTGACGTGCCAGCTTAAGCGTATCTGCTGTAGATACCACGCATTCTCAGATCTCAACTTTAGAGGCTGTCTCTATCATGACTAGGTATTGTTTAATCGATTGGGTTATGTAATCTCTTTTGCATTGATAGATTTTCTTAAGTAATTGATTTTTCTGGGTCTAGCTTCCTCTGGCTGCAATTGGTCAAAATGTCTGCGACAAGATCTAATGTTACAAAATTGGTATTACTGTGGATGCTACTGTAATCTCGGCTACCCAATGAATCAACCTAGCCATCATCTGTCATTTTCGTCCTCGGCAATCCAATAAGCCTCCACCTCAGCAATACAAGTCCTCGCCCCAGGTGTAACAGCAATAGGAAAACCGCCATAATCCGGATCGTCACAAGGCATCATCATGAATTCGCCGTGCCTTGTCTCATCTCCATTCAAGATTCTCAAAGTCTGCAGGTTTCCGTTTTCATCGACCTCCTTCTCCTCGCCCCAAAGGATCCCACCAAAGGTTGCGTCCTCACGAGCTGCTTTGAATCGGGCGTGAAAGCCCCGGCCGACGAGGAGAAATTTGGAGTTGCCCAAATGAATAACCATTCCAGCTCCAGCACCGGGTTTGCCAAAGACAAAGCAGCGCTCAACAATGACCTTGATGTCGCCGAATGTGCGAGTCCACTGTTCCGGCTTCTTCTCGCTTGGCTCTTCGTCAAAAAAGAATCCAAAGCGGTCTTCGGGTGCAGCTTCGAGAAGATATTGCCTAGTCTGGTGGAGAAGCTTGAATTCACGGCCAATAATATCAGAACCGGTATCAATGCCAAAAGGACTGGCCCCAAGAGCACCATAAGTCGCGTAGGATAACCAGACGCGTCTAGCTCCATATTCATCACGTCTCTGTTCTGGGATGAAGAGAGTGTTTCCCTGCTCTGTATAATTGCGACAGACAGTTTCGTAGTCGTGAAAGTAAAGATCTGGCGCTAGCATGTCCAGAGAGGGCGTGTTAAATCGCCAAATATCCAAAACATGCGGGCAGGGACCTCCAGATGGGTAAATTCCAGGCTTGTCACCGCCACCAACCACAACTGGTGCGCCCCCACTAAAGTCCAGCTCTGACTGCCCTTCAATATTGAGCCATGTGTTTGTGTATAGAGGAATGGGATACTCGGCCTTTCCTGCTGCAGCAACTCGTCCCACGTAAGAGGAGATTAAATGCGCCATAAAGGCCTCATCAGCTGCTGTCCCAGGCCCAAAGAGGGACTCCCAGGAATTAGACACTGACGAAGGAATATTTGGGATTCGTTTCTTGAATCTTGAGTGGGTATCGACGCGGCTCAGATATTGTAAGAGATCGCTTGGAATGGGTTCAGCGAACGCTTTGTTGGCTCGGTGCGATCGATCCCGAGAATCGCCGAGGACTCCGGTCTCATTCTGAACTTGAACCATCAAGACAGTCTGGTGCTGTGAATCAACCTCTGCAAGATGTCGTAAGAGGGCAGCAAAAGCTCGAGAATCAGCTTCGCATGCGGCGTCGCATAGAGGAGTAATCATCTCGAGTGTCCTTTTGACGCCACCAGCTTCAAGAACTTGAACTCGAGGGAACCGCTTGGGATCTCTCTTAACCCATCCCGGGGCATATGTTGAGAGACCGTTCTTGTATGTTCCGAACCAGAGCAGAACGAGGTGCATATCATGCTCTCTAGCGCCATTCAGAACCAGATCAAGCTCACTGAAGTCAAAGTGGCCTTCCTTGGGCTCGATCATTTCCCATGTTACCGAACCGAGCAATGTGTTGATGTGATCAGATTTCATTTTTGGCCAAACATCATTCATGAACTTTGCGGAGCTGAGAGATGAATTATGGAGCTCGCCTGGAAGCATCAAGAAAGGTTTCCCATTGACAATCAGCTGGACTGAACCCTTGTCGGATCGCCGAAGATGAGGGTAGGCATGCTGGGCTGGTGCCAATGGAATCTGTGTGGCAGTCATGGCTGTAGAGCATCAAGATGATACGAAAAGAATAATTTGATAAAGACAAAATTGATGGTAGTTCCGAATCGTAGATGGTTCAAATACCATCTGTATTTCCCGGACTGCATAAAATGGAGTGTAGGGTTGGTGGATCATGGGTTCTAGTGTGGAGCTCGAGCTATGCTTGCAGGGTTACTCGGACTTACTCCGCATTAACACGGGAGAAATCACCCTTAGTCTCGGCGAGCGGGGCAAAGACTTGCGAAGTTGGGGTAGCATTGACTCAGTCTTGACGTTAATGATCTGATGTTTGTGTATTCAGGTCACGTATCGACCCTCAACGGTGGAGTGTCGACTACACCAATTCCCTGCCAACAGTCTAGATCATCTAGCTTCCGAAGTAATCTCTCAAGTTTGATTCTCGCGTCCCCTATCTCCACCTCCCCCACGCCACTCCCCAACTGTTCGAGGTAGGCTGCTCCAATGTCCCGAATCTTGGGGACAAGGCTGCTGCCGTTAGCATCAAAGACCGCGCGGGGAAGATGGTACAGGATCTCTAATAGGTCGTCTACAATCCTCTGATGTTCTTGTGCACTGTTGTCTGTGTGACCGAATTTCTGAAGAATGTTGGACCGAATGTTGAGACTTGTCACGAATAAATTGGCGATTTGGACGTCGTGTCCCTCTGTGACATAGGTGGGACGTGATAAACCACCACGCCATCGCAATTCGGGCGGGAGATTATCCAAGACTTGCTGAACTTTTACCAGATATCTCATGATAGTAATCTGTGGTTCCGTACCCTCGGGAACTTGCTGCACCTCTTGCCAGATGAGGAATAAATCGCTTAGCGAGTTCAGTCCTGGGACATAGGTCGTGTCATCTCCATGCCAAGGTGGCTCGTGACAGCTGTCTGGACCTTTTGGTTCCATCTGGTTGTCTGAAAGAGGAAGTGGTCTTGGAAAGTTCTCGATGCGATCTTGACTAAGTAGACTGATGGGTAGCCTTCCGAAAATATCCGCACTGCTATCATACGTGACTTGATCAGCACTGCTCAAGTAACCCATTCCCAGTGTCGAAACATACCATGCACTAGCGAATAATAGCCATATGAGTCTTCTTAAGAGCTGCTGTTCAGCCTCATCGTGCTCGTGTATCCGATAATACGCCAGGTACCTGGCTCCTGCAGCGGCCTCGCTCAAGGCGTGATAGGCGCGCATACTGCCCAACCCTGATTTTGTGGTCGCGCTCATGGCTGTCCCGATATTGTACAAGGCGATGCACCTGTCCATGCTAAAAGAGTTTCGGGTAAATTGACTTTTGAGTAGTCCATGAGCATCAAGAAAGTCGACGCAATAATCTACACTCACTGGCCCGTAGTCACCCCGCGGTAGTGTCGCTTTAGTTGCTGCGCATACGCTGATGACAAGCCCGCAGAACTCGGCGTCAACGTCAGCTACTCCTTGTTGAAGGCGCCGAAGGAACCGGCGACGGAGTAAGATCGGAGCTAGAGGGTGGATCACATTGAACCAGTCCCCTAGCAGATGCATAATGATCGGCTCCGGGGCAAACGCGGAAAGCCATTTGCTAGTTAGTCCAGGGCAAGTACAAGTCGTGTAACGGTTCATATGCCCCAGGAATTGGGGACTTCCAAGTGGTGTCGTTGATCGGCGCGCATCATTGCTTTCGCCTGGTGAGATAGAAACGTTGCTTGGAGAAGGGATTCCTGGAGTCCCTACAACCTGCCTTTGAGATTTTTGCGCATGTCTGCTTTGCGTCAGTATGATAATATAACTAGAAAAATCCAACTGACTGACTTATTTGGAGGTCCACGCTTCCTTCTTGGCCGTTCATGAGTACAGTTCACATTTAGAAACTCGCAGCCTTGGCATCGCTGGTTGTTGGAATTATACGTGCACTACTGACATTGTTAGCATACCGACAATGAGGGGCAAACAGTGGCGTTATGGGTGCCATATGGTTACCAACTCGGATTTTTCTGGCTCTGCAAACATCACAAGCTGCTTGGTTCCGACGCCGTTGCCCTGAAATGCCTGTCGATGCACCTGCGGAGACAGAAGCAGGGGCGCTCTCGCTTGTGTCAGTCATTGATTCCATGGCTGTACTGCGGAGTAACAAGGTGAAGATCTTTGCGCGGAATTGACTTGCAAAAGAAAAAGGATAGTCCGAGGAGAATATTCGGATCATCTCCTCTCTTTTAGAGTCTTCTCTATGGACCAGTTCGCTGAAATGTCGGATATACCTCAAGAACCTTACCTGAACAAGAATGATTCGACTGCAGGGTGGCTGTCAAGCTCAGACATTCTTGCCCAATCAAGGCTTGCCTTGCTGTGGACCATTCCCAATGACTTAACCTGTTGTGATTTAGTCTCACAAGCAGACTCCTCTTGTCTTCCCCATGGGGAGAACAGGAAAAGCCTGGCAAGCCCGTACCATCCAAGGACCATGATGCATTGCTGTGACTTCTTGTCACGAGACTCATGGCTTGATTTCTGACTAGTATGTGGCTGTCAAGTATAGACACTGATGCCAAACACTTCCTTGTCCTGGATATATAACTCGTCGGTAAAGCAGCCAAGATCATCTTTTGATCAAAAGCAACAGGTGCCTCAACTTCAAGTCTCTTGACCAATTGGCATATTCACCAATATTCTGGCTCATTATGACCTCCAAAGAGACTGATGTTGATGTTTCTGAGGAGTCTCATGCTCCACAGGGCTCAACCTTGCCTTTCTGGAAACAGACTGAGCTGAGGAAGCTGTACCTTATGATGGTCTTTCTCTTCATGGGCTCGACTACCCTCGGCTACGACTCTAGCTTGCTCAACGGTCTGCAGACAATGGGATCATGGCAGACATGTAAGTCATTTCTTTAACGTCAGTACTCCTTTCAGCTGACATGATGATATAGTTTTTGATCACCCAGAAGGAAGTCGACTAGGTATCTTTGGCGCCATGCCCGGTTTTGGAGGTCTCTTTGTTCTCCTCTTCGCTCCATATGTCGCCGACGGACTCGGTCGAAAGAAAGGCACAGCTGTTGGCTGTGTCATAGTTATTGTTGGCGCCCTTATGCAATGCTTTCCTCAAAAAGGTCACGGAGCACGACGCGATGCACTATACCTCGTCGGCCGATTTATTATGGGCTGTGGCTCTAACATTTCCAACGCTACTTGCCCTCTCCTCATCACCGAGATCGCCCATCCCCGACACCGAGGCAAGATCACGACTGTCTATAACACGCTTTGGTATCTCGGGAGCATCATCGCTGCCTGGGTATGCTTTGGAACTCTGAGGAACCAGACGGGAAACATACAATGGGTTCTTCCCACCGGACTTCAGTGTCTCATGCCTGGTATCCAGCTTCTGGCCATCTTCATTGTGCCCGAAAGCCCTCGATGGTTGATCAGCAAAGGACGGGAGGAGGAAGCTCGCAAGATTCTCGTCAAGTACCATGGTAACGGAGATGATAACGACGAGTTTGTCAGATGGGAATTTACGGAGATCGTCAACACTATTAGACTCGAGCGTGAGTCTTCAGACAATGGATGGGCAGAGCTTTGGCGGACTCCAGGAAACCGAAAGCGATGCGGGCTAATTATTGCTACCGCGATCTTCTCACAGTGCAGTGGTAACGGTCTTGTCTCGTACTATGTAAGCGGAGTCCAAGATGCAATGTTGCTGAGAGTATAAACTGACCTTGACTACAGCTTGCTGCCATTTTGAGAACCATTGGTATTACCGAGTAAGTGGACTTGTATGCGGAATTGCTATCCAGAAATACTAACAGGTTCCAGTGCTGTCACTCAAGCATACATCAACGGTGGCCTCACCATCTGGTGCTGGCTTATCTCCCTCTTCGCCGCCTTCTTTGTCGATCGTGTTGGACGAAGAGTTCTCTTCCTCTTCGCTGGAGTCGGTATGCTCATATCTTTCACCATATGGACTGCATGCAGTGCCGTCTATGCAAAGACCGAATCATCTGCTGCTGGCATTGCCGTCGTCGCCATGATCTTCCTCTTCTACGGTGTGGCTGGTGCTGCATGGCCAGGATTAACTGTGTCTTACACTGTCGAGATCCTGCCATATAACATCAGGGCCAAAGGACTTACGCTCTGCTTCTGTTTCACAGCTCTCTCGGGCGTTTTTAACCAGTGGGTGAATCCTCTTGGGTTGCAGCAGCTTGCATGGAAGTTTTATTTCGTTTACATCGTCGTGTAAGTCACTACTACTTGCGCCAGCGCACAAACTAGACTAACATCACTTTCCAGCCTGGTTGTTGAGTGTCTCGTCATCTACTTCTTCTTCGTCGAGACGAAGGGTCCTACTCTGGAAGAGATTGCCGTTCTCTTCGATGGACAGAAATCTGCTGCTGGCATCGCCAAGAGCCAAGCGCAAATGAAGAGTGCAGTTATAGAAGTCGAGCACGCTTAAGGACTTTTCGTTGGCCCAATTAGTATTAATGAGTGGTGAAGATAGGTACACATATGCAGTCGCAGCTAGTCTCTATTGATATTGTGTAGTAGGAAGCCTCGACCCGACCTCCTCTACCTGGATCATGACTCATGAGATAGCAATATGGAATGATATAGATCCCTTCTTCATTTAGACTACAATCAAGTCATGGTTGTAATATGATATCCGCAATTGTTATCTTATATAGGTACAGCCTAGGAGTTATTTTATTCAAGGCTTAAACATTTGTAGAGTAGGTTACTTTTAGCTGTACAGTGTAATGCCACGCTCGCTTGCCTGCCACACTCATTTATCGAATACGGTATACTTTGAAGTATGATTCACTCTCTTGTCTTATGTAACTGGAAGCTGCATGCCCTTGTGCCAACACATTGTTGATTAAGGAGGCCTACCACGCGGGGTAAAAGGCCGCGTGCTTTAGGCCCAACATGCATACCGCGTATAAAAAGGTGTCACTCATCCCATCACCGACTTCCCCTCTTCCACTTCTTTCACCTCTATATTTTCAACAAAGAAGCAATGGGAAATCTCGACCAGAGTAAGAAGCGATGCTGCAAGATATGCTCAGCTCATTTCAAAAATCATTCCGAACTAGCCAAGCATTGTTTAACTGCAAAACACCAAGACAACCAATGCTGCAAACACTGTATAAGGTGGTTTGACAGTACGAAGTCTTTGGCTCAATATAAACGAGCAAAGCATGGGAAGTTGCCGGAGGCTATGCCATCTCAAAATCTGGGTTCGGATGTCTCAACGACCAAACTTCAGCAGCAGTTCCAATTTAAAGACCAGGCCTACAAGGGATTCCATCTAATCGACATGGTAACCCTTGAAGGTCGTCTGATTCCAAGCTGTCATTCTGCTAAGCGCCTCAGGAAAGAGGGCTATCTTCTAGCAAGAGAGCTGAGTCAAGAACTCAGTCGTAAAGGGAACGAAAGAGGCATCAAGAATCAAACTGCTACTGCACCTCCTTCAACCCCATCAGAACCGAAAAGAAAGGCTGTTGCACTTGATTGCGAGATGGCAGGGGTGGGAAATGGAGAGAGTGAAATTATATCTATCTGTGTTATCGATTTCCTTTCCGGGCAAGTTCTAATCAACTCTCTTGTTAAACCTCAGCAGCCCAACATTGAATGGCGCACCAACATTCATGGCATAAGACCAGCAACACTGTCGATAGCTATATCTCAAGGGCAAGTGCATCATGGATGGGAAGCAACACGACAAGAGCTATTCAAGCATATCAACACAAACACTGTGATAGTTGGGCAGTCCCTCCAGCAAGATTTGAAAAGACTACGAGTATCGCATGGAAAGATTCTCGATGCTGCAATTCTTACAGGAGAAGCTGTGTTTGGGACAGATGCTCGTTTTGGTCGTCGGTGGAGTCTTCAATCGCTCTGTGCGGATCTGTTAAAATTACATATCCGGCAGGGGCCCAACACTCATGATGCATTGGAAGATGCCATGGCAGCACGAGAGGTTGCTTTCTGGTTCCTATGCCACCCTGACAAGTTGAAACAATGGGGAGAAAGGGCTCGCAAGACGTACCATAGTGGAAAGGCGAACCAGGCGCGGCGCAGGCGAGAGAGAAAAAATCACGTGCATGACTCAGCGCCTGCTTGCAACGCTGAGGAGGATCGTAAGCCTTCTTATCACCATTATGGCTATGACGATGATGACGATGAGATCCTTCGTTGGGAGGATGTAGTGGATTGGGATATATGGCCGAAATCTCCTCCCTCTTCAGATTAACATTATAACTCAATTTATATTCACTGTAAATAATAGGAGTGGTTTTACAAATACCAAGAATCTGTAACCCTCTCGCCCAGTTAACTCGTCAGGTTCACCAGGTCCGCCGTGACCCTAGGTTCTAGATCCTAACAGAGAGCGAGACAGAGCCGCTGACACTAGAGATATGCTTTTCGGACTTTTGATAAACCTGAATGCTATATACGATAAGAAGGGGCTGTTAGCGGTAAAAGATTTTTTCGGGAATATAGGGAAGCGCAAAAGTCTAGATACTTACTCAGCTCTCAGGCCCACAGAAAAGCTTTCTTCCTGGGTTTACTTGCAGCAACTGTAGCGTGGTGTGCAATGTTTTTGCTTACACGACACTTAACACTCCTTCTCGGTTATGATATTCATATGATCTTAATTATCTTTGTCTCTACCGTGTCAACAGTCACTTTGTCCCTTCTGCTCTTAATTGTCTGGTCAGAAGGCCGAACATATCTCAGTTTAGATTTGGACAAGCGCACTAACTTTCTGGACTTTTTGTATTCGGAGGATGATAACACGGAGGATACCAGGGATGTACTTGTCGAAGAAATAGTCAACAATATGCGCCAACGGAAAGCAGAACGGCCACATGACAAGTCGTACGCAATCTATGGCGTCTTACACACAATGGGTTTGCAACTTGCGACGATTGACTATACTAAGTCAGTAGGCCAGACATATCACGAGCTGATGGTAGACCTACTACGCTGGTCCTCCGCAGCTGTCATTGTTCTTCTTGATACTGGGGATCGCCTTTGTGGGGCACCGTCCTGGGTCCCAGACTGGAGCCAAATTCCACCTGAGCCCACGATCCCAGTCGGTTACTTCTTATCTCCGTGCCATAGGTTAACGGATGCTACTCCTGGATCTAGGCCATCCACCACCCTACCGGAAAATACACGTGTACTCATAACTCAGGGATATAAACAAGACGTCGTTGCTTTCAGCACACGCCGTCTCCCACAGTTATGTTACTCCTCTTTACTCAACCAACATGTTGGCACAAGACTCCTTTTCAATGAGGCGATTGAAATTTTTGCATACTGGATACAAGCTGTGAGAGACACCGCGAGACAGAGACACCCATTGTCTTCGCGATCATACACCTGGTGGGAGTGGAGAAATGAAAAGGGAGACGAGAGATATTCAAACGTCCTGCATATCCCCAGGCCACCATGCCAAATTGGCTTCCCTAAAATGGCAGACTATCATGTAGAGTCTAACGTTATGCCATGTTACGAAACTCTGAGCGCTACCGACATTTTTCTAGTGCTCACCAGGTCATCCCAGATGTTCCAGAGAGATGCAGCGTTCCTCGAACTAAGGAGGGTTATTGACTGTTTTCCCAGGTATATCTTTGCCCCCTTATCACCGCAGGACCTGAGAACAACTACAACATCGCTTCTATCAAATGAGAAGTCTCTCAAAACATTCGTTCATATCGTCAATGGGTTAGCGCTGAACCGTCGTCGATTATTCACAACTCATTCTGGGTATCTACGATGCGGCACGTACGACATTGAGAAGGATAGAAGGCTCTCTTGATTCTATTGGCACTATCCGACTCTTGATACCCTAGGCTAGCAATCCTTTTCCTTTTAATACAACTTACTTTTATTAACCCCATGATTAGCTAAGGTCCTAAACCCTCATTATTAATTTCTACCGGTTGTATATCACCGTCCTAACCTTCATGGCGTGACGTTGCAAGAAGTTGCCCAGTGATACCAGATTACCTCTTTAATTTAGTCTCACAATTGAGTTCTTTGCAATACGACTCTCAGATACACATGGGATTAAGTACCTATAGGTTTTGCAACTTTTGGACAATTGGATTACGATAGGTCTAATAGGACTATTATAGTAGTGGTTTCCCAAACATGATTTAGAGAAGGCTACGATAAGACTGTCTTTATAGCTTCCCCGCACATGTACCATTTCCTGTCAGTTACTTGACCAATCATGCGCTCTGTCATAGACAAGGATTCTCAATATCCCTCATTACAGATATCAACTTCATCACTACTATCGACCTATAGCTTGCCCTCAGAGAGCATTAGTCATGCGCCTTGTTAACATCAATACTATTCAGCTCGAATTCTTCAACGATGAAGAAACGCCGACCTATGCCATTCTCTCCCATACCTGGGAGCAAGAAGAGATTCTGTTCCACGACATCGAACTGGAAAGCTCCAAGCTAAAGAAAGGATACGCAAAGCTTGAGAGTTGCTGTCGCGTAGCACGAGAGAGCGGCTACGACTACATCTGGGACGACACCTGCTGTATCGACAAGACGAGTAGCGCGGAACTATCTGAAGCTATCAACTCCATGTACCGGTACTATCAACAGGCCAGTGTATGTTATGTATACCTCGCAGACGTTTCCACCGCCACCGAAATACCGAATAGCAGGTGGTTCACCAGAGGGTGGACACTACAAGAGCTGATCGCGCCGAGACATATCATCTTCTTCGACAAGCACTGGCAGAAGTTGGGCACCAAAGAAAACCTAGTGAAACTTTTATCAGAAAGAACAAAGATACCCGAGTCTATTCTCTACAAAAGCGACAAACTGCATACTGCCAGCGTTGCCCAAAGGATGTCCTGGGCGGCTGATAGAGTTACAACCCGCAGAGAGGACAGCGCATATTCTCTGATGGGTCTTTTCGATATCAACATGCCCCTGCTTTACGGCGAAGGTGACAAGGCATTTTACAGACTCCAGGAAGAGATTATGCGCGTTTCAGACGATCATAGTCTCTTCGCTTGGGAGTGGTCTGCCGCTTCAAGCGGTTTGCTTGCACCGACCCCAGCTGCTTTCAAGGACTCAGGCGATATCATCCCGTGGAACCCATTCGCACCATATAACACGCCATTCACCATAACCAACAAGGGTGTCCACATAGAGGCCCCGTTTATCGCCATGGATGTTTCAGGGCGCGGCATCATTGTTCTCTGTTGCACGACCGTTGGGACGAAAGATAAGCTTATCGCAGTTAGTATAAAGGACATATATCTGACGATGGAACATTTCGAAAGATGCAGGACCTATGAGTATCAGTACGTTGATCTGAATGCTTTCAATCTCATACGTCACCCTGTAAGGTCACTCTGTATCAGGCTTCATATGCGAGCAAATACTCGTAGAAACGCAACGACAGGCGAAGGCATGCTTGTTAAAGCTGATCGGCCCAAGAGCGGGGTTTCACTGTCTGAAGCCGCATTGAGAGGAGATGCAGGGACGGTATGGTTCCTCTTAGCCCAGTCAATTCCGGGGGTACACGAAATCACGCGCGATGAGATTCGATTGGCGATTTGCCTTGCTGCTCAACATGGACATGAAGATCTGCTCAGCCAACTGATGAACAGGAGAGACACAGCCGACCTTATCAACGTGAATGGCGAAGATCGAACGCCGCTTTCCCATGCTGCCGAGGGCGGTCAAGAACATATCCTCAAATTCATTCTATCAAGCGCGCGAATCCTTCCCGACACACGAGACTCGGAGGGACTGACAGCTTTGTGGTATGCAGTATATCACAGACATGCTGGTTGCGCAAGAATACTACTTCAAACAGGTCTGGTCTCTGGCAATGTAGGTGGTCAAGGCAACGCAAAAAGTGCCCTTTGGCACGCCACGTCGGCAGGCGACCTCGAGCTAGTTAAGCTTCTCATCCATCATGGAGCTCTCGGGGAAAATAGAGGAGAACCACCTCTGTGTGTAGCTGTGGCCAGCGGGAACATGGCCATTGCCGAGGTTCTTCTCGAAAACGGTGCTGAGCCTGACAGGCAAGACGCCAAGATGAATACACCGTTTCACCTGGCATGTAAGAACGATGACCGTGGCATGATAGCTCTTCTTATACGTCACGGAGCGAATACAGATAAATCGAATACCTCGGGGATGACCGAATTGGCATTTGCTACATTGCGTGGGAACGTCGCGTTGGTGAGGTTTCTGCTTGAAAATGGTGCGAATCCGAAGGCAAAGTGTTCAAATGGGAAGATGGCATCGGCTTATGCACAAGGGCAAGAGATGAAGAGTTTGTTTTCGGATCAAAGCTGGTATAAGACATTGCTTGACAGAAGGAATACCGATCGTTCATCATTGAGTTCTCGTACATGAAGGTCGTCATTTGCACAAAACTACAGTGTAGAGGCCTGTAATTCTAAGAATTCAAACTATTTTTACTTTATTTTACTTTTCAGCTTTCTGGCATTAGCTAATCCTACACTGTCTACTTGTATCTCTCTAGGGGAAAATCAAGAACAAAACCTATGCATACTTCAGAGTGTCATGACTGATGTTCTCGCACCAGACTTCATCGTGTTTGTGATCGTCAATAAATAAGTAGCCTCAACTCAAGTTTGGCAATGTTAAAGTCAGCATAAAGCTACACATATCGAGCATCATAAAATTCTATTCACAACCATAATCATCGACGCAAGTCAGTGATCATGAAGATACTTTCTTCTGTTCGAGTCATGAATCCACCTGTTATCATGACTCTCAGCAACCTTATCAGCTGATCGGACACCAACACTATTCGAAGTTAGGCTCCAGGCCCACTATATTCTACCACATGGGACTGTACTGCAGCACTCTCTGGTCGGATAAGCACTAATTTGTAGCACGTCAAGCCCCGGAAATAGACTCTGGCAGCCTAACAGTGGGCCACGTGGGACTAACTCTAGCGCGAAGCCATCATCACCTCAGGCACTTGCTCAGCAAAAATTTTCATGATAGCTTCACTTGGCCTTCTCGGGCTTAGACCTATTTCAGACAAAAGGCGCGCCACCCGCTTTTTTCTTTTCGCTCTAGAATATTTCTTTTTCTTCTCCACAACTCAATTCCACGATCTTTCACATCTCCACGTTCTTTTCATTATCATATCTGTGCTATCGCAAAAAGAAAATGAGCACACCGCGTACGCTAGCGCTGCCATCGAGCAGCTTACCACCTCTCTTCACTCTTTCCAAACAAGCAGAGTCGGACATTTTCAACGCGCTACACTATCTAGCTACCATCTACTGTCCACTTTCTTTTCCTTTCTCTATCGAACTGGATGAAACGAAACACGTTCTTGCTGAACAGGTCGATTCGGGTTATACGTCTGGCAACGAAGACGATGAGCCTATTCAAACACCATCTAGTATCCGTGCAGACCCTTACGAGAAGTCGTTCACAGAGAGGTGGTTGACAGGATTTCTTTCCCGCGCGGAGTGCCTCGACATTTTTAGTTCTGAGGAAAACAGCCAGCGTGCTTTGGATCAGGCAGCATATATCTTCGAATCTCTTTTCGCAACCGCTTTGGACGAAGATGACCAAAACTCACCATTTTTACGACAATTTTCTTTCGAAACATGTCCCATAGAAGGGGAGAAGAAGCACGTTTCGGTGCAGTTGAACGATGGACTCGCTGGAACAAATGACTCAGATTTCGAAGATGTGGGCCTTCAGAGCTGGGGCGCTTCCATCGTTTTCTCGGAAATGCTGTGCGCGACACCAGAACGATTTGGTCTGACGGATCTTTCTCTCACACAACATAATCGAATTATCGAGCTTGGTGCAGGCACTGGGCTTGTGAGTCTTGTTCTCGGAAAGTTGATCCCCGAGTTGGGTATCATGGACTCCAAGATCATCGCTACGGATTATCATCCAGCTGTTCTCGAGAATCTACAATCCAACATAAGCATCAACTATCCCGAGGATACAACGCCAATCGAAACGAAGTGTCTTGACTGGGCGGACTTTACCCTCGATGCGCCATTCGATGTGCCAGCTAGTATGCTCTTTGCGACAGATGTAGTATACGCCCCCGAACACGCGCGCTGGCTACGCGATTGCGCTACACAACTTCTTTCAGAGGGAGGGGTTTTCTGGCTATTGGTTACGATAAGACCTAATGGAAAGTTTGCGGGTATCGGCGATACAGTTGAAGCTGCTTTTACAGAGCCTGATAGACCTTGTGGGAAGGCTGGCAAGAGACTTGACATATTGGAAAGACAGAAGTTGGATAAGAGAAGTGGTGTTGGAAGAGGAGATGAGAGTCATTATGAACTTTTTAGAATTGGTTGGGCTTAGACATGTATAGACACATACAGGAAGAAACAGAATCGGGATTAGAGGCATGATAGAGCAGGAAATTTCCGATAGACTAGATGAGACGCATGATAGACATGACAATAGAATAGAAACGATACATGGATATTACAATATAGGAATGCCGAATTCGTGTATACAATTCCAAAACCAGAAGATGATCTAGATATCTCTAGTGATGAGTCGCAAGCAACGCACAAGCACGAAAATGCCGAATATCTAAACAGATCAAGCAAATAATCAACGCCTCCAATCACCGTGTAAGTTCCTCTAAGTCTCCTTCTTCTTAGCTTCAGCTTCAGCAGCAGCTCTTCTCATCTTAGCAAGGGTATTGAAGAAGGTTCCCAAACAGAATCCAACCGCACTAAAGAACAACGGAAACATCTCCTGAGGTACAAGCAACTTTGCAATAGTCAGCAATATGGGGTGCATAGCGCACATAGCCTTTGTCATAGGAACTAATCCAGCACGGACTGCGCCCTGTACTTGATCAGTTGTACGCGCGCCGGCGATGATGGCCATGGAAGCGAGGTAGACTGTGTTTTGGATGGGGAAGAGCTACCAAATTAGCTTCTGTTTTGTTGACTACAGTGGGACAGTCGGAAGGCTTACAAAAATCATGGTAACGAGCTGCTGAAGCAAAATCTTTCCAGGAAGTTGCTTTTGAACCATAGTGGTGAGGAAATGCGTTAGAGGCGCGGCGATGCACGATCCATAGAAAGCCATCTGGGGAACGCGCGAAGTAATCATTGGACCGTAACCTGGACGTTTATAGGCAAAGTACGACGCCACAAGTTCAGTGAGAGCTGATAAAGAGCCCTGGGTGTACATTTTTGTGCGAAGGGGCTTTGATTGGAGTTGCTTGAGGTAGGCCTATAATTATGAGTATCTGTGTTTTGTTAGGAGATAAGATTGCTTACGGTTACGAGGACCTTTGGGTCAAGGACACTTTTGCCATTTTGACTGTTGGCTACGGATGACATCTTGTGAGATGGTGAAGTAATGTGGTGAGTCGCGTATAATGTGAGGTGAGTTGTGATGAAGTTGAGGTAAGACAATTGAAATGTGTTGTTGTTGTTTGATGACGATAGGAGAAGGGAAAGTCGAGAGTGCCTGAGGCAGACAGAATCCAATCAAATCAGCCGTATATATCAGCCGCGGTCCTCGGTCCGAGCGCTTCCCCTCTTGGCGGGAGATTACTGGATAAAGTCAACAGGAATAAACTAAAGAATTATAATAATAGAAAATTCAGGTATATATCACAGTAGACATTAATCATCTGATATGATGGATTTGTTATCCTCCATATAAATAAATATGGTGGTGTCCCTTGGCTTAGAGATAAGGTAACTTGACGTGACAAACACCATTTAATCTCGGCCGAATGTAGAGGTGGAGATGCACAAATTACGGATCTGGGGAAACATTGGGGATAAAATGGGGGCTCCAAGATACCTCGGAACTTTTCAAGTCCCTTTTTTAGCGAATGATTCATGGCATAATGCTTACCAGTAAGCCTTGTTTATTTTACTGTGAGTTAAGGATAGTCGAGGTCGTCACATCAGAGCAAGAAGTCGCCTCAATTGACTCTACGTACACAATGGAAAATATATCTAGCCCTGTGTGTAGGGTGCTTGCGCATATTTGGGAATGGTTAAATACCTGCAGCTGTGAGCCAAACCACTGGATACTTCCTTACTGTGATATGGCTAGGAAACTGAGCAGTTCGAGAGGTATAGGGTAACCACACGGTTTGTCAAGTACAGGGCATACTAGGTTACCATCCGAGCATTGAAGAAGGTCACAACCGGGCAGCGGTGTAGTTCAAATGTAAAAATGATAGCCCTGAGCTCGCCAAGCTATACTTTGCAAGAAGTAACTAACAGCATCTATTTCTCTATACTCTTGTCTATATGCTCGAACTCCTACTCTTTCCCGAAGTTTCTTTCAGCAACCACTCCTTCCATCCCTCGTCCTTGAGAATATACCTAACTCTCGCTTCTAACCACTCAGTATTTCCCCAAAATCCCCACGAAGCTTGGAACCTGCACCAATCCACAAGCGCACACTCCCAATGTCTCATGAGTGTGTCCCAGTCATAGTCAAAGCGCTCCTTCTCTGCAGGTCGACGACTCAACAACGTCTCGTGGTACAAGTACAGTAAACCCTGCTCGCCTTTGTCCATGGTCATTTCGTGCGGTAGAGATGGGTTGTCAGTGAGCATCTCCAGTGGGACAGAACATGTAAAGAGCTTGGCGAGATCGCATACGCCCAGACCGAGACCGACGTACTGAAAGTCGAAAAAGCAAACGTCTTCTCCAGATTCGGTGGTGAACAAGTTCTCAGACTTGACGTCGCCGTGAATCAACGTCTCGAATGGTCGACCATTTGGAGTCAAGAAGTCAGCTACCACTTCAGCCGTTGACTTGTTCGATCCTTGGAATGGAGTGCAGAAAGCCTCGGACCACTCAGAGTATGTATCGACAGCAAGCGAATCATACTCTTTGCGGCGTGTGGCGAGATAAGTGTATCCGCCGTTCAACCATAACTTGCTCCCTCCAGCTTGGGTCTCTCGTCGCTTAAACTCTTCCAGTGGCGGGAGTAGGTACTCGTCGAGATTCGGTGGCAGGGATTTCCATGAACTGCTGTGAAATCTCGCCAACCACTCCAAGGCAGACTGAACCTGTCTTGGTCCTAGAAACGATCTTTTGCCTCCCTCAACAGGGAACTTGACTCGCAAGTCTGTAAGAACCGTAGCAGTAAGACCTTTCAGCTCACCATCTTCATGTTTCGATTTCCAGCTCGATGTCAAGCAATGCGCAACGGCTGTATCGTCTTCCAAATGAGGAGCAACATGTTCGTAAAAGTACTGTTCAACATCGTAGCTCAGAATCTTTCTTAAGTGACCTTCATCAGTTGGTCCAGGCGGAGGAGAAATAAGTTTGAGGATGAGGAAGAAGGTATTGTTTGATCCTTTTGCGTGAGCGAGAAGGCGGACTGAAGTTGCGGCTTTAGAGTCGGTTGGTCTAGCGGTGAGAGAGCAGATATGGCCATATCCAGCCCAAAGAGTTTGCAGCTCTTTGAAGGAGGTGATTTCAAGACCAAGAGGCTCTAGAAGAAGCTCCGCCACACGTTTGGATTGAGCCATTTTGAGATACATGGATGAGGTTATCATCAGATGGTAATTGGAGGATGTTAAGCTACGTCATTGAAGAAGTAAACGGACCGGATAATCATTTCGGATGTGGGTAGCGGGTCCTCAACGGTACCTAATTTTAAGCGTCTTTCTTTAGGGGGGTTTCAATCAACACCGAGAATGTAAACAATGAACATCATGAGAAGGATCAAATGCAAGAACTCCTGACATCTCAATCCGGAACTCGCCGACTGACTAATACAACAACTCGTTCGAGGAAAACACAGCCATGTTGGGTGGGTCATTTGCGAGAGAAAATTCTGCCTTAATATCGACAGGCCATGCTCATTAGCGAGATTACCCTTGGTAGGGCTGAAGACAGGCCGTAGCTTTGTTCCTCAAATTCAGCGGTGAACATGTCACTGGAGCATCGATTGTGGATAGCAGTGACAATCTCATGGCGGTGCACCAGGCTCGTAGTCGCATTATTGTCGATCTGGAATTAGTTGGTGACATACTGTCTTGTCCGTACGCCAAGACTGGTCGCCTCTCTAGTCAGACAATCAATTGGACGCCCATGCCTTCAGCTCTGAACAAGGTTGCGGCGGAGTTTAAGCATAATAAACTTCTCTAAACGGCTGGACTGTCACTGAGGAAGAATAGGAACTGAAGGATTATTCGCTACCGAACCGAATGCCACCACAAGCAAGGCTGAGTCTGTTAAGCAGGGGTGTCGTTGTGGCGTTCCAGGGAACATGGCGATAGGTTATTGGCTGAGAAGATTCTGAAGGATTTAATCGATGGGAATGCAAAACAGCTGTAATTTCCTCAATTTTTCGGTGAACCCCCCAGGAATACTTTCTTATAAATGACCCATCTTCTTGTGTCTGAGACTCATCTTCAACCAGCTAAACCTTATCAAGAGTTCTCAATTCAGATCACTATACTGAACACATACAACCATGAAGTCCTCAATTACTCTAAGTCTCGTCGCTTTGGCGCCATGCATGGCCCAAGCAGCAAAGAGCACAACTCAATACTCTACCTCAACCGTCTTTATTCCCCCAATGAAGACAGGCACTGCGACGGAAATTTACGCTTCCATGATCACCTCAGACAGCAGTAGCACAAAATACCTCCTCGGCTGCCAAGCAGATCTCGATGCGTCAACATATTCTTGCGACAACGACTTCAATCATATTACCTATACACAGTACCCGAACAAGGTGCAGGTTGAATTCGCCGTTACATCTTTTGGATGCGCAACATACGACAACCTAGCTGTCTGTGCTTCTCAGACTGGCTCGGCAACAGCTGAGACAAGAACCCTTCAATCATCAGAGAAAGATCTTTGGATGACAGCCATCACGTTTGTGGATGTTAAGAAGAGGAAGACGACTGCTACCCATGCCTCTTCAACTGCACAGGCGGCCGAGACAGGAAGTCCTAAGCTGTGCAAGCGAAAGGTTCGCGATCATGCTTCTGGTGGAAGTGATTCAGATGCTGGCAGTGGATGTAGTAGTGGCGGCACCATGGGTGGCAATAGCGATTCTGATGCCGATGCCGATGGTGACTCTGGGTCGACTGTCAACAAAAAGCCCAAGAACGACGACGATTGCTCATCTGCATCCATTGCATCGTGGAGTTGGGCAGTCGTGGCTGTGGGTCTTGGAGGCTACCTCGGCTTCAACTTAGCATAGACGGTTTTTGGTACGACCATCATTTTACTTTATATGAGTCTCGAGCTCTGTATCTCTTGATGTATGCAAGGCTATTTAGGGTTGTCGATAGAATTAGATTGCTAGCATATACTAGTTTCCGTTTACATTTATTTATCAATAAAATTGAATAACCATGCCACTATGACAAATCCCTTGTAGCAGCTGCAACGGTCCTTGTGAGGCAGAGCCACTATGTCTATCCTGGGCCTAACCTAACACTAGCTTGTCCAGTCGTATCGGTCAAAACCAGGACTAAGGTCAGGGTAAAGTGTGTAGTAGATGAAGACGTAGTAGAGCCCGCTATTTTGGGACTCCTTGAGTAGTATGTCAATATGCTCGACACCGAGACCGATAACTATGTTACCAGATGCAACTTCTTTAGCATGCCTTTACCGGGATGACGTTATAGGCAGCTCATCTGTAAGGGTGGTAAGAGTCTTCAGAAGCTTGCCCTTATTCCCGTGAAAGGCGGGCATTTTTGGTTGAGCATCCTGATAGTTTGAGGGTCGAACGCTGTGATGACTCCCGCGCGGTGCTCGCCAAAGTTCATGATTGCCTCGTTGTTGTTGTCCTGAGGGTTTTGTGTCTGGGACGAGGCCTGGGTGAATTCCGGTATAGCGCTGTCCGAGCTGATGCAGAATAGGTTGTTAGCGTATTGCTTGCCGGCATTGCAGACCAAGGTGTAATCCGTGTCCTCTTTGTGATATGAGCACTCTTCGGTGGAAGTGCAGCTAGGTAGCATGCTGTCGAATGGGTAGGTGACAGATTTGTCAGGAAGTGTCAGGGGCGTTTTCGTAGTTCTTCGAATGTAAAAGTCCTTGAGCAGGGGCTTGACAACTTTAGAACCCAGGGTGACACTCCACGACATCTCCCGCGAGGCGGCCCGCAGAAGGTCGGGTGACAGCATGCAAGCAGGCGGTTATGAAAAAATTCGCACACTAACCCTGCCATTATACTAAGCATAAGGGATGAAAAAGGAGCTTAGGATGGCTTTAGACGATTTAGTTGAGGGCTTAAGCTAGTCTTTCTGTCAAGCCTTTGTTGTGTGCGGGTTATTTCACAACCCACCTGCCAGGGCTGCCTAACGGTCGAATCATCCTTGCATGCCTGTTCAAGACCTTCGAGCGCTTCCAACAAGGTTGGTTTATTCTCTTGGTCGGTGCCAAGAGTTTCCAAAAACTCGTCACTAAAAATGCCAAGAGTGTTACCCAGCTCTTTGCCATCCTCGGACATGATGGCATTATTGTGCTGGTGGGGATCGTAAGAATAAGCGCAGAGCCCGGGAATGTAAGCAACTGAAGTGTTAGGCAGCGTCTTGAGGCCGGCAATAGCCTTGTTCGCGTAAGACACCAATGTTAAGGGACTAAGCAAGTCTCGAAGAGAGCTGGCAATCGGTGTGCGGGTGACAAAAAGAAGTCTCTGCCACTTGAAAAGCTGTAAAAGGTTGACGTAGGAACCTGAGACTCTGCGAATATACTGAGCCTCGTCGCAAATGAGCATGTCGAAGTGATGGCGCGCGATACGTGATGAAGTCGGATGGTAGGTGACCAATACTGCGTCGGCATTATCACGGTTGCCTTGAGGCACCTGGATAATATCGTCAAGGCCCATCTGGTTTGCGTTAACCTTCTTCAGTCGCTTTGGAGAGTTTGAAGGACTGTTAATTTTCTTGGACGGTGTGTCAGAGCCCTCTTTGTATACAAAACGTTCGTGCTCTTTCGTATCTACCTGTTGGAGAGGGTTGGGTAAGTACTGAAAACGACGATCAAGCCGTCGGTTGGATCAAGTAGAGCAGAATGTGTCCTGGTGTCTTCAAGGAAAAAATGAATGCGAGTTCGAGACTTGACTTCTTATGCCTATCTTGACAGGAAATGTGCTTGCCGATACATAGTATACAATGCAGCGAAAATCAGGGAAATGATCGACGGCCTCTCGAACGGTCTAGGTGATTGTGTATTCTATATCCGTACTACATAGACCTTTATATATTGTTATATCTTAATATTAATTCCTAATCTTATTCTTCTACATTTCACTTGATAAGATAGAGATTATTTGGCTAAATTATATTAAGCCTTAGCTTCTTAATCTTATTATATATCTTAGTTTTTCATTCTTTTAATTGAGCTCATATATAATATATATCGGCGGGAACTATACCTGTAAGGAATCGTTAAGCTGAAGATAAGCCAATAAGTAAAGAGGCTATAAAAGCAGCGACCTGTGGCCTATTACATATTGCTCCAGTTTCATCAGACAACACCTCCTGAATTTCTGTCAAACACTTCATTAACTATGCAGTCCTGTTACGGGTTTGTTTTCACCGTAGAGTCAAGGTATTCCGTTCTTTCGATATTTCCACAGTTGCAGAAGTCGTCTGACCAAGGTATGGTAATAGCTTGCTCTTCAATGACATGTTCGCAGACCTTCGTCTTTCGAGGGATCAAGGTCTTGCACATCTTGGATCTGATTCGTGAGATTGACAACATGTCTTGGGTAAGAGCTATTATGAGCTGAGTAAGCCCGCTTCCCTAATAGTAGGTAGGTTACAGACATTCTTGCTTCTATCACAAGGCCTAGTCATAAATAAATATCTGAATTGTAATAGAGCTACCAATCGATTCAAGTCGATACATTGTCAAGAAGGTGATAAGGGATGCTTCTCGCCAAGTCGTCTTGGCTATAGTCACGGTTAGCATCGTATCTCCATTCTCTCTCGTTCAAGTCGTCTTTGCCTTTGCCTTTTAGCAGTCTCTCTATCCTTCCCCTTATTGTTGGCTTTTCATCTTCCCCTGGATTCCCCTCCTGACTTGTATACTCCTCCTCTTCCGGAATTGGTGAGTCATCCTCTACTAAGATTGGCAGACCCATTGTCACTTTGAAATACCGCTGAACCTGCAGGTCTTGCACTGCTTGGAAGGAATCGTCCTGCAACTGCCTCCCGGGGTCATACAGATTCAGCCCCATCGTCGACTCCGACAAGTTTCGTCGGTTGAGTGCTGATGCTTTAAATCTCTTGAATGAGCTCGAGACGGACACTTGGGAAGAGCGTGACGATTGAGATGCCAACGATCTGGAGATGGTGGGGTTTCCATTCAATGCGTTGAGGTATATATGATATGCGGATGAATATGTCCTCAAATAAGATGAAACACTGGAAGAATCGAACGATGGTGTATATTGGCCTCCTTTGACATAGGTGACGGTGTCTCTCTGACTGATAGAGGCTAGTTGATCCTGTTGCGTGACCAACCAACTCAGAAACTCGTTGTCCGTTGATGTACGTCGTATCTCGCTATCCTCTGCCCTCAAAGCCGTGACCTCTCTCAGCGTCGTAGAAGTGGGCGTTGTCGGGCGACTCTCTCTTCTAGTGGCCAGGACCAGTTCGAGTGCTTCTATCTGGCAAGTTTTAACTTGCTGAACAAGGACACTCTTGCTAGCTGCTGGTGGAGACCATGCGTAGTGTCCAACGAATTCTGTAACAAATTCTCTTTTGATTTGATTTGATGGGAGCAGGTTTTCTATAAGGAGCTCCAGCACGACACCACGATAAACTAGCCGATCCGAGGCTCCAAGTTCTAGTAGCCTCTTTTCTGAGTCTAGCGACCACCTGTTGTATTTGGAGAAAAGTAATGACCTTCGGACGATCATTCTGCTCACAACCATCAGGAACTGCGTGGCGGATATCGTAGGATGTTCCCAAATAGGAGGAGCTTTATCTTGTATCTTCTTCCAGAAGAATGTGAAAAGAAAGCTGGTCTCCATCCAAATATGAAGAGGGTTGTTTTGAAGAGCCAGATGGCTCATATCAGTGGGCTTCATCTTTTCGTGCTGTGCTGCATCATAGTGTTGCATAGCCTTCGACAAAGGCTCGGTCTGGGTCAGTGCTCCTCGGCACCGCTCAAGACAATCCCTCATATTCAAGGCCAGCGACTTCTCATCCCATTCGAGCGAATTGAGCAAGCCTTCTGGAATATGGGTCACCTTGTATCTTGGAAGAAGACGAAGCAATGTCCAAAGGTCTATCGATGGTGGAGCAAGTGTGTCGAAGGCCTTTGTGAAGCCTCTGGCACTATCTAGATGCTTCTGCACCAGACTGGCGCCATCGCTTCGATGTGCGTAGATCTCCGCAAGGTGACTATGGAATTGGAATGATTGCATAGGGCACATCTTAGGCTCGCCTGGGGGATATTGGTTCGACCCATCTTCAGACAGAGGGTCATTGCTTGTCTTGAGCTCAGACTCCATCATCACCCTCACGATCTCAGAGGTTCTTCGTGTCTTAGCAGTTCTTGCCATATCGAGCATCCTATCGCGTCGCTGTTTGGGCGAAAAGGTCTGGTATTGAAAGGGCACCGAGACCTTGCAATAGCAACAGAATGCTTTGGTGTAACGGTAGCAACAGGCTAAATAGTCTGCCGAAAGCTCATCATCGTACTTGTACTGATACCTTGAGCTTGATACAGTACTTCCCTCTTCAGTCGATGGTGTTAACATGAGATCAATGTCAGTAGCGAAATCCAATTGTGTGTGTGACAGGCTCCCAGCGGGTGTGTCGCCTGACTCACTTTTGGGTTTTAATCGCTTCACCGGGCGACGAGGAAGAGGTGAGGAGGAGCCATGAGTCATGGTATCGCTTCTGTGACTGATGGAGCTTGCAACACTTCTTGGGCGTTTGCTCGACTCATTTGTGAGTATCGGTTCTTGGTCCCCCGCGTCGTCTATATTGGCTGTACTGAGTAGCTCGTTTCTGGCAGCGTCACTCGTCGTGCATTGGCTAGCTGCATCGTTTAGTGATGGTTGGATAGAGCTGCCTCCGCGACGCTGCTTTTGAAACCCCCAACGTCTCGTTGCTTTTGAGAACTGGTCCCGGCTACGAGTTTTAACATGAGATGCTGACGAGAAAATATAGGGAGAAGACTAGACTCACGATAGACTGAACCCTAGATTTGTTTTGAGCTGCTGAATCACTTGATCACGAGTATATTTTTGACTCAAGTATAGATCACGAATCAGCTCTTTATACTCATCGACAGCTCTTTCTGAAAGTCCGGCAGCTCGTGGAGCACGGCTCTCAATGAAGGTCAACTCTCGTGGAGCCATTAGCGGTTGTGTGACTGGGATGAGGAATATCCGCAGGGAATGAAGGTTGATCGACAACGAACGGTGAGTCGGAGTTACACCAAACACTCACATATAAAAGAATGCACAAGGGCAAGTCAAGCAGGTAGGAGTCTAGTATCGATCACAATTCTTGATTTTGTGATTTCTTCTCAACAAAAGTGAAAGCGATTAACACGTCATGCTCAACCAGTGCCAGTCACATGGGAATAATCCTTGTCTGGTCATTAATTGGACAAGAGGGCATAACATTGATGTTGTTTCAACCTCCCAGAGCTAGACTAAGCCAAATATGGCGATTCCAAAGTTTTGTCTCAAGTTTCTGCTTCACCGCCAACGACGTTAGCCACGTTTCCAAGCCACATTCGTTTACCATGTCAGCAGCTTCATCTCAACTCGATGACAGGAGGCCAAAGCGGCAAATCGCACACCATACCTCATCGGGTAATTCCAATGCGATGCTGATGCTACTTCGACAGCTTTGTTCTTCCATGCAGGAGACGTCTCGACGTTCAGGGGTAGCTCCTCGTGATCTGACTACTCAGACCGATCGGCTGGAACGGCTGCTGTAACTCTGTTCCACATTTTTCCCCATGTTCGGTGAATTGAAAGTTTGGAACTTCCGAATTCGGATAAAGCAAACTACTGAATTGTCTCCTGAGTGTTGTGCGACTGTTTCTTGAGTGAGACGGAGACTGTGATAATGCAACCAGGTTTGAAACAATTCATTTATCTCCAATAAATCTGTTTGCCACCATATTAGTAAACTTTGTTTTGTCCAAATTCGGCAATACCAAAGTTTGTGATGTGATGTCGAGTATTGCTAGGACTGTCACTTCCTCTCGTAATCGAGCTTAGTTGAGATGGATCTATATTCTAGAGAGGAGTTGAATGAAAGAGTAGATTTCATCGTTAACTATATATGTTGCTTATGAACGATAGACTCGAATTCGATACGCTCCATTGTCTTCTGTAACTCGAACCAACAAAGAGTGCGACCTTATTAGTAGATATATCTCTTGCGTTGCACCCTCATTCAAAATGGCTCTGGATCCCATCAAGCACAACCACAAAAAAGCTCAAGATAATCTAGTCGCACATGCTGGTGCTTGGACTCAAGCTTCCGGTTCCTCTCCTTCGGAAAGCGTGGTATGTCCGGTACTGTTGCACCTAAGGCTTCTGGCTAACCGTGAAGATTTCCAAGATTGAGGAAAGAGTAGAGGACTCTAAGAATAAGGCTCAGAAAAAGAACTGAATGTTTGTATTTCAAGATACACACCCATCAAATGATGAGTAATTAACATAGTTCTCAGGACTGTATTTCGTATTTGGATAAACTCTGTATGTGTCCGGCTCTTTTCGAGGCCATTACCGATAAGAAGGTGCCTACCCTGCCTATGTTACCAGCAGGTGCTGGCCTCCACGAATTCTTGGTTTATGAAAAAGGTAGGCTATAGTTCCTGGGACTACGATATGGCTATCTGCTAACGGTGGTTGATTGCAGAAAAGGACATTGCCCGACGACAGCTAATGCGCGAGCGAACAAGCCGTTCTTACGGTTCTTAGGAGTCTGGATGGAAGCAAAGATGTTGGAGAAAATTGTCAGAGGTCGATTAAGATACGTGGGCATTGGCATGGGAATCGTGATATTGCGTTGATTCTTTGACTATTCTATTCAAAGCCTATTCCCAAATTGGGCACTGGACGGATTGGAGATGTCGAAGAGGGCTTTATTTATGATTACTTGACACGGGATGCCATGAAAAATTGAACTTAAATGGCCTGATTGAATGGCATGACATACCATTATGCCTAGAACATTTTGAGCTCCATGTCAGTTTCAGTTTCTGGCCGGTACTCCTTCAAAATTTGCTTCAGAATGTCGATTCACCATTGTCGAGACCGAGAACCAAACAAGGCCTTCCTGTATTTCCACCACTCAGGCCAGAAACCCGCCATTTTCCAGTCCAGAACTCTGGTGACAGAGCTTATTGTAGGATCTAGAAGAATGTTCTCCCATGAGAGGTCTGCATGCGCAAATACTATACAATAGCCATCAGGGAGCATGTTGTGATATTTAGACACCCACCCATTCAGACCATGGGCAATTCTTGACAGGTTCAACAAGGAAGTCATTTAACTTAGCAACAGACGCGAACGAACTACATTTAGATATGTCATCCAGCCGATGGTCATAGGCGGACCCTGCAGAACAGGAACTGATCCAGCCAGATCCAGACCCAGATGGGCGAAGGCGATGTAATTGGGACAGCTGTGATTGAAGATAACAAATGGCTCGTTCCTTCGCCGCTTCTGTCATTATCAGTCATGCTTCGTCTAACTGCCGTCTGGAGACCCATTCCATCAAAATCTAGCCCGGCTCGTCATCGCCCGCGCCGAAATGCATGTCGATAATCGACGGGATATGGATCGAAGTGTGACTTCGTACGTAGTTCATGGCTTCGACTTCCCTGCGAAGCCGGAAGAAAACGGCCTGTTTGCGAAAGGGTGTTGAAAGCTGGCTAGTAAGTTCTGTTTCATCATGGCGCTGTGGTAGGCATTTTCTGACATATAATACATACTTGTTGGCTAGCCGGGAGGGGGTGCCAACTAAGCAAGCTTAGTTGGCACCCCCTCCCGGCTAGCCAACGAGTATGTAATAATTCTTTGGCATAACCGGGACTCGGGGTGCACCGGCGTGCATCTAAGGCTAACGGCTTACTTAGACCT
>JAAVUC010000355.1:0-88762 GCA_014898925.1 Fusarium nelsonii
GCTACACCGGTGCCAAATCGCCTGTTTGGATTGCACTTCAGGAACAATCTGCACTTGACGAGATGGACGCTGAGCGCATCAAATGGGGCAGCAGTTCAAAACGTCACATGCAAGTTGAAGTCAAAAAGACAGAAGTTGAGGGATGGGGATGGGAGGGTAAAGTCGAGGATGTAACGGCGCTCGAGGCCGATACCGCTGTTGGTGTTTTCAAAAAGACAATAGGGCGTAAAAGGGGAGCTGTCGACGTGACCAAGGAAGATATCATCAAATTCGAGGAACTGGGCGCCGAATCCTGGAGAAAGATGGAGGACATGCGACTTGAATGGGAGAATATCCTTGGCGTAAAAAAAGCATAGGGTGGTTCCGGCAGCATAGAGTATAATCACAGGGTGAAGGACCCAACCGGCGTTGAACAAGAAAGGGAACGGGTATATTGCAACAACGACAGGCAGAAATGATTGCTTTACAAATAACATTAATACGAGTAGCTCCCTAGTTTTACTCCTTCGACCTCATGCTGTAAATCGTAATCGCCACGTCTCTGACCATGAAACAGACCGCTCATGGGTTCTCGGTCACGGTAGTGTTCGAGCGGTTCTGTTGATCGGAACGGATGCGACGAAGTGCTGTCTTGTGTTCCCGACCAAAGAGCCCCAGACACAAGGGAAGTGGCACTGCAGCAAGAGCCAGCACTGCTTGAAAGATCAATGCATTCTTCATATTCTTTGGGGGATGTGCATCTTTGCCCGCTGCAAGTGCATCACTGACAATGATGAAGATAGCGCCAAAGAGCTGCCCGCCGGCCCAAGCCAAAGCAGATGTGATCTCGGGGCTGAGTGGATGGCTCAGTTCGATGAGAAACTCGAGTGCGACAGGGACCAGTGAAAAGGATGACGCGCCCAACATAGCGAGGACCACGTAAGGGCCAGCGACATCACCCGTTTCCGGCATCCAAATAAAGACCAAGTAGCTGAGCCCAACAAGAGGGACGAGAATCTTCAGTGTCAGAACAAAACTCTTTGTGCGATCTATGATTGGGGAGGACACTGCGGCTGCGACAAGACCAACGACAATCAAGACTGCACCACCAATGCCTGCCTGGTCATCACTGACACCATACGGTGTGAGGATTTGATTGAGAAGAGAAGATATCGAATTGAAGAAGCCGACATAGACGGCAAACGGAATGAGAATCAACCAAATCTCCAAAGAACTACTCAGAACACTGAGGGACTCGCGGAGACTGAGTTTAGGGGTCTCGGCAGAGGGACCAACTGGTGAAGGAGGCTTGGCGGGAACAGCGAACGCTGGAAGGGCGAAGACAGTTGACTGTGGCTGTTAGTTGCGTCGAGTTGCAACGAAGAGAAGAACTCACAATTATGGAGATATAGAGGACCATGCTGGAAACATCGCTAGTTTTCTTGACCATGAGTGGTACAATAAGCTGTCCGATTGCTGCGCCAAATGGGTTGGCCAGACTCGTTAGAGCGGTTGCGGCAACACGGCCACGGTTGGTGAACCACAAATCTGAGTATCGAGTTGGTGCCGCAAGAATAAACGGCTGAGCAAAGCCAATGACAATCTCTCCAGCCATGGCACAAGCGATGCTTCCACCGCTAGCTTTGGTAGAACCGGCATATCGAATCCAGTTGCCGATGAGAATGAGGACAGCGGATGTCATGAAGGCCAGCTTCGGGCCTCGATGAAGGATGGCAATGCTGATGGGAAAGACAGCTACGAACGAAAGGAAGAATGCCGTGCTGATCCAGTTGATTGTTGATTCGCTGACATCGTAGTACTTGGCAGCGTGTGATGCTACGGGTGCATAGGTCATCCACTAAAACTTCTGTCAGCATACATTTTGATTCCGTTGGCGGCTGGAACTTTAATCTCACGTCCCACGACACAATGATATTCATCAACGTAAGTTGGACGAGGCCAAACCAACGTCGTTTGTAAGTGCGGTACTCAGTTGAGGCTCCCTGGCGAATGCTACCATCTCTCGCGCCCTCACCTTCACACTCGCCTTCGTTCACGCCTGTTTCTCGGGGCTCTTGAAGTGAGAAGTCGCCCGAACCGAGCTTCTGCTTACGCCAGAAGCGACCACCAACGCTGTCGCCACTCATGATATCGATGGGTCGTCAAGGATACTTTGTGTTCGATGTTTTCTTTGGTGTACGTTGATTTCCAGGTCCAGGTTGAAATTGGGAGAGCGTGGGGTGGGAGGATTGCGTGGAGAGGAGACCGTTGATCAATGGTAGACTGGAGACAGGGACAAGGTCGCAGTGCGATGCGGAAGGCAGTGCCAATCAGTGTTAGTATCAATGCCGATGTCAATGCCAGTGCAGTGCAGTGCCAGTGCCAGTTCCAAACGGAAGCCCAGCAAGCTCGAGCAAGCTGATATAATGTTCAATTATGGCGACATATGAAAGAAGGGCGTGATCCAGTGCTGGCGAATAGATGGATGGAAAAACACAATGGCAGTGAAAGAAAAGGAGATTGAGCAGATGATCGCCAAGTGGTCCTGAAGTGTGCTGTATCACCTCACGAGATTCAAAACGCCTCACAATAATGTCGTCTTCTCCGAGTGGATCTTCCGGCTGTTGGTTCAACCTGACAACGATTACTTGATGATTGCCAGGGTTCCTCGTCTCGGCTGGAGCTTTCACTGACGCGATGGGCCGATCGCAGGTTGGGGTGGTTTCAGCTTGGCGATCCTAGTGGGTTCGTCAATAGAAGGAAGCATTGAATATGGAGTCGACGGGTATTTAAATAAGAAATAAAGATCTTATTCTCTGATGCAGATTGGAAAGAGGGGGCTCTTCGTTCTAATCTATATTGGAAGGACCTAAGATTGGACCGCGACTGCCATTAATCCTAGAATCTCGCCCTTCCAGAACAGGAAACAGTGTGGCACATTCGCCATCACCTGCACTTTCCATGAATCTGTTTCGAGTGTACCGAGCGACGCTAACGGTAACGGATTGAGAGCAGATCAGTGATAGGCCGCTTCAGACCAGGATTGGAAGTCTCTAGCTGCAACATCTTTAACCGTCAAACCGACGACCGAGCTTAGATTAATCACTAACTTGATATAGTCCTCGGCCGAAACCACTTTTATTTGCGATACGAGAAAAGACGGGTTTTCTTTTCCACGGATCTTTATCGAATACCCCTAAATGACGGGTACATCCTTCTTGGCAGATCTTAAGCCTCAATGAGGCTTTCCATTCCGCCGTTCACAGCATTCCAGTCTCTCTTCTACCTACTACTAGTTACTGGACATACTGGTCCAACCATTCAACAGCCAGTGCGCCGTCGGATAACGAACTCTAAAATTGAGGGGAAGTGGCATCAACTGCGGGATTCAGGATCGGTCAAATTCCCATGTAACGCTACATGCAGTCTCCCCAACTTGGCAACTTATCTTGTATAGCCGGGTTCAGTCTACGGCGCGGCGCAGTCACCAAACGGTACATTCTTCGAAGCTACCGGTTCATACAAGGTTTGTTATATACAGGGTCTGAAACGTAGATCAAGCCGTATCAAAGATTTGCATTTGCACACCATGCCTCTCAGCTTTCATGTCTTGCTATTCTGAGAAATAACGTGACGATATTGTATACAGATTTGGTAGATGTGATTGAGTTTGTGTTGATTTCAACCCATGATCTGATTGGAATTGTGAGGGACAGCCAGTTGAGCAACGACCAACAACTTGAAAAGAAGCAGAAACGTAGTTCTACCAGATCCAACCCTGTAAAGACTGCAATACACTTTAACCCAACCCTGCTCAGGACCCATATCTCCCACATCCCTCCTCCTCCGCCATTCAAACAACGAACTTGACCATCCAACCAGGACTGTGCCGCTGTTCCGACACACAACCTCTTGTACTTCGTTTTTTGTGACCGAGGTCTCACATGCCCCATGCGTTTAGTTATCAAACTAACTGCGGTTTATAAAGAGTTTCTAGGGCCAAGTCAAAAACAGGCATATTCAGTATATAAGCCTAAAACGTTCGAAAAGGAATGTTTAATCTCCGTTTCAACAAAAAGTCCCAAGACAGATACTGCCCGATCTTTTAGATCCTAGCCCACATCGTGTTACGTTTGGTGTGATCACTACGTGCATTTGGTTTGCGGAAACACACACTCACAAGTTTGTTGTGACAACTTTTGATATCATCATAAGCCTTCAGTGCATATACCATGTACTTGTCCAGAGATAAGACACGCTCTTGACATCCAATAATACGCCCAGCACCTCGATGTAAAAGGCGGACTGATTAACAAAAAAACAACGTCTCTCAAACACAAGGCGTGGGGACATCACCCATCTTCTGTGACACATCAAACCCACTGTTTTTGTCAGATCAAATATGGCGTAAAGTCAAACCATGGTGTAGGTATATAGTGCAAGAAATCTATTCAGGCATAAGAGCGTATGGTACAGAGAGAGCCGACATCAGAGAATCCCCTGGACGACTTGACACCCAATAGATGAGCATTTGTACGAGAAAACAGCCTTCCGTGATGGGTAGCCTTGCCTCGTTCCGACTCTAGGCATCTTTTCGACGTATATGTAGCCATTCCGTCGTTGTAGGAACCGATGACCCAATGATGTGAATTTACTTGAGCTGAGACCAGAGCTTGGGGGCAGCGCAAGCGGTCGCGCAGTGGGCAAGGTGGAAGACTAAACGCATGTTAGCAAATAATTCAACAAGAGGGATGCCTGGTCAGGGTCCCGGAGGATCCATGACGCAGTTGGCTTAAAGTTGACATACACTCCTCGACACAGTCCTCCTTGGCACCACCCTCGCTCTCTTGCTGCTGAACACGCTCAACACACTCGTCAAAGTGGTGCTTGGCGGGGGCACATTGGGGAGAGTTCTTGCACTCTGTAAATGTGTTAGTATATATGTATTGCGAGTTATTATCGCGCCTGTGTGTAAAGCAATCGATAAAATCGCTCGTGGCTGCTGGAGCCTGATATCGGCGTAGGTGATTGACGAACCTTCCTCGAGAGTCTCCTTGGGGTCAACGAGCTCCTCCTCATCATCCTCTTCCTCCTCTTCCTCGTCCTCTTCCTCCCCGGCCTCCTCCTCAGGCTCGTCCTTGGACTCGGTCTTGGACTCGTTCTCCTCCTGCCACTCGTCAGTACTAGGTTAAACAGAATCCGCAAGGCATTGTATGCGCTCTTGAAGACGTCGCATCGAAATTGATCGACGTCATGACCCGAGACAGAAAATGCCTTGCTCAGAAAAATCCCGTACCTGGGGCTCCTCAGCAGGAGCCTCGGCCTCAACAACGCTCCATGGCGTCACAGCCTCGACAATATCGGTGAAGGCGTCCCAGATACCCATTGCGACAAGCGGAAAAATTCACAATGGCGAGTGGTGGTTTCGATTGAGGTGTCGTTCGTCGATTCGTCGTTCCTAATCGTAAGAGGTCGGAAGCTCTCGGCCAAGGTCACGAAATGAAAACTGATCCGGAATTGAGACGCTTTGATTGGCTGTACAGAGCCGGCTTTGTCATATCTAATCACGTGACAAACTGCGTGATCCGTGCGCCCTCCCGTTTCCCGACCGGACTTCAGCCGCAAAACTTCTGGTGTAGAGTAGGATGAACTTGGTTAAAATATTTATTTAAATCATTTCAAAAGGCTATCCAAAAATCGCTTTGTTTCTAAGTTTCGGAATTTTCCAGGTGGCAGAAAACATAATCTTCGGCAAAGTCATAATTCTAGCAGATCCCTTGCCATACATAAACCCAAGCAACAACAAGAGACAGTACAATGAGTTCATGAGTGCTGTGCTGAAATCTTGGTATCTGTAATACAACCACAGTCTTTGGCGTGGTTCGATGCGGCCGTTAATCATCATTTTCGTATGCTCCTCGATCAATCTCGCCCCGGACGTGATCCTCCAATCGAATATTTAACTGCTGCGCCTGTGCCTCGTCGTAATTTGGTGGCGGTTCATCCGGTGCTCTGGCACTAGCAGAACTCTCTGATCGATTGGGGCGTACGTCCGCAGAGGCTGATGCGGATGCCGGTTGCGCGGAAGGAGCTTCATAGGCAGGTAAAGGTTCATCGGGGACGTCAGCGCCGGGACCCATCTCACGGCGCATCTCCTGGTACTGGTAAAGGCGCTCCCGCAGCCTGATATAGGCTTCGTTGAAATCCATCATGCCTCCGTCTGAAAAGGTGAATTTGACCTCGAGTCGAGGAATGTCCGGTGGTATGCCACCACCCGACACAGGGATGCAGTCTGATTTCCAGACCCATCCCCACCACATAGAGGATGAAGTGGTAGAATCTTGAAATTTGAGGATTGGGGCACTGAACGACTCAAATTTTGGTTCTTGTGTGGGTTTTAAAGGCAGGTATACGATCTGAAGTGTCAGTAAGAATGTGTCAAGTTGCTAGGGTTTCAACTTACTCGCTTGTTGGTCAGGAAGAGGGTGCCTCTATCACTCTTGCGTTGAAACGAGGCACATCGTGCTCTCAGCTCCTGGGGCACAGACAGGTCGCATGAGATTCTCGATTCGAGCTTCATCAAGATGCGTTCATTGCCTAGCTTGACGAAGCCGCCCTGGTTGAGCATAACCCAGCTATCGGCATTGTCAGGATCGACGGGCCGCGAAGGAGGACGGCTCGTTATAAGATAGTCATGAGGATTGTCCATTATAGGGCGGGGTCCATGACTCCATGGGCCGAAAGTGGCGGGGCTGTAAACGGTACGGGCTGTGCCGTGGCCGCCGTGTACGGAGGGGACAAGGCGGAGAAGACGGAAGAGGTATACGGACAGGCAGACGGAAGAAGGGTACGGAGAGGGACGGGACGGGGGGTATTGGTATGGGCACGGAGCAGGGGAATCGCGGGGCTGACAGTCTGTTGTTTACAAGACTGGGCGAGCGAGTGAACCAGGGACCAAGAGGGAAAGGTTGGGAATAACGTAGACAGGACGGGACGGGAAGAGGAAAGGCTCAGAGAAAGAGATTCAGAGAAAGGTTCGCGAAAGAGGCTTACTTTATCGACATTGTCGCGTACAGGGTTCAAGCGACCCTAGCTCGTGGGCAAATGGCTCCAGGCTCCGTAGCGGCAGGTTCAGGACGTGCAGGCAGCTTTAGTAGCTCCGAGATCTTGGAGCAAGTGGCTCTGGCTCTGGCTGCGGCGGCCGGGTTGGCCTTTGGCCTTGTCTTGTCTTGGGTCTTTGGGGCCTGTGGTGGGGGGTGGGCCCTCTCTGTTCCGTTCCGTTTTGCGAACGAGCGGGCAAGCGAGCGAGTCTGGTCAAGTGTAGGTACTGTACGGAGTAAGGTAGGCAAAGTAGGTACGTAGGAGAGGAGAAGCCAAAGTTGCAGGCCGACCGAGGATGATTGTCAGGGCTGTCGAATAGGATCAGGGCGACCCGAGGCCAAGGCACAGGATACCAGACTGGGGGACGAGACAAAGATGCTGTAACGGTAGGTCGGTGGCAGATCCTAGGCCAAGGAAGCCAAGCCAAGGGTAAGAGGCGAAGAAGTAAGGTGAAGCAAAGAGAGCAAAGCTTGACTGAGTGAGTAAACTCAACGGGACGGAACGAAACTGGTGGCTGGTGGCTGGAAGTGGTGCCGTAACGAGGTGGGGGAGACGGCGATTTGATCGAATTTGCGGGCGATGACTTGATTTGTGGGCGTTGGGTCAGTTCAAGTCAAGTCAGAAGCACGATGTGATAGATGGTGTGATATTAGAATCAACAGCGTCCGTATAGAGTTGGAGGTACAAAGCAAATAGAAGCTAGTAGTTGAGAGGTACAGTACGGTAGATAGTTAGGCGGCGTAGGTAGGTGAAGATGATGACGATGGTGGTGGGCTGTAATGTGATGCGAAAGGAATCACTCAACCATGGATGGAGAGTTTCAGTGGATAGAGTAAGGTTGGAGATGCAAAATTTGGGCGCTGGCGCTGCCCTGCGGATCGTCTTTTTTGGGCCGAGCCGCGCGGATGATCTGGATAAAGAACTGCCTGTTCACGTTAAGGTAAGCTGAGGTTACCTTGGAGCTATTCTCTAGGTGACATTCCACGATTGCCATTGGTCAAATTTGAGGAAAAGTGTGAGGCATCGCTGTCCCCGTACTGTAGGTACAGTACCTACAGTAGGTTCCTACAATTTAGGCGTTGAAACAACCCACCACGTGCTTCTCGTTAAACCGAGTCTTTTCCTTTTTCTGTTACATCCGAACTAACAATCAGCAGAATACAACTGTACCACTGTCTTGGGAGACATCCCGGCCAATTTCAAACATGCTCTTCGCAACCAACAACAGTTTCTCTGCAACCTCATACTCCTTCCAATTTCTTTCTTATGGGCCCAGGATGTTATCAGCAGCCCAACTGGACTGAAGCGAGCCCCTGTTGAAAGCTGCGCTTCCTGAACATGTCGAAGCCAACTCTCAAGCTTGTCTCCTAGGAAATCAAGAGGGCCCCTCTCGCCTCCCCATATAGGCCGTTTGCCTCCACTGGGTATCAGGCAAGGCGAGATCCTGCAGCTTAAGTCGATCATCCGTCGTCTCGACCTAAAGTGCCAGACCAAGAGCATACTAACTTAGCTGGTCGACGTTTCGTGGACAAGGACAGAACCTTTCAAACCCCTCAGCTTTACCTTTTTAGAATGGACAATCGTTGATCCACAGGGAAGAAATCCATCCGTGTGGGCTGTCAACGTCAGTTCCATCACCCGACATGCTTGTCCACATTAGCGAAAGCTACATGTACCTAGGCTGTTGAGTTAGTGCAGTCGGGTTGTGACTAGGACCCCATCTTCGCCAGGCCCCAGAAACAGCCCAGCATCCACCGAAAATTCGACCTCAGCCTAACCCGGGCCAGGTCATAACCATAAAAATGGTAGAAGATGCTTGGTGTGGAGGCACGTGCCCCCTCGCCGAATCCAACATGATCAAGTGTCCCAACTACGAAGGTTGATGGCGACCTACGGAGATGAGGTGGAAGGGAGGGGTATCAGCCAAGTATCATACCGCACAGTCTCGTCCTGATGGCATGCATCATTTAGCTGCATTGTTCGAACAGTTGGTGCAGCCCTTGTGCATGCCCGGGTCGTGGGGCAGGGATGGAGACACTCTTCATGAGCGTTGGCTTCATTGATGGGAGGGGATTGCGAAGTACTGTGATTCTGTTATAGGTTCATCAAGTATTTGAGACTGTTTCGAGCATAGTATTTGATCCTCTTGTTTATGCCCGGCGCAGGCTCAGTAGTTAGACTAACGAGGCGCGTGTTCCAATTAACCCCCGGTTATTGTTCCCACCATGCAAGTTACAAGTCCAGACGCAGTCAACAACGGCTGATCTTGGCAGAGCAGGACTTGTTACACTCGTAACTGCTGTCGAGTAGATAGAGTTCCTATCCCATTGAAGAGTGGCCTAACTTCTAATTGGGTGAGATGCTTACCACATTATTAGGATGAACCATGGACCACCACGTCAGAGTTAGAAGAGCCCCAGTGTCTGTGTGTCTGGGGTTGATAGAGCGGTTAGCTAAGGGTTGAGTTGCCCAACTAAGAGAGCTAGCGCGACTCTACTGTAAAATCTGACAGCATCTAATCTGTGTTGTACCAAAAATTGACATGCACTGCGAATTACTACTGAGATTTAGTAATGTTACTGCACAATCACCCAACCTCATTTTATAGTTGACTATTCCTGTGTAAGCTACCTATTCATGTCTTTGGTGTGTCAATGATACTATCCATACTACTAAGGTACCCGCGGATAGATGGATACCCTACCTAGTACCTTCCTATCCACTAGCGGTCATATCAATGTGTCGTTCCCGCGTCGTACCTTCCTCACCTTGTCGACAAGAGCAAGGAACCAAAGTACCTTAGCACTAGGTGCCTTAGGTAGTAGTAACCTAGCTGGCAGGTACCTCTCAACCCAGCTTCCACTTCTATCACTTACCTTCACCACTCAGGTTTCAATCGCTTCCAAAAACATTCCTGAAACACCAGCCTCCCCGGTACATATCAATGTCTCATCATGACTCGTTGTCCAAAGTGAGTACTGAGTGTGCGGATAGACACGGTGGTGGTGAAAATACTGACTTTTCTTCGACACCCTCCTGCATTATATCCCTTGTCTATAGGACACGTCATTTTTCTTAAATCTCAAGCTTTTACTAACTGATTGATACTAGGAACGGAGCTGATAGTCAATCCTGCGTCATGCACCATCAACTACAAACCTTCACACGAAGAGTCTAAACGGGGCCATCAAAAGAGAAAAGAGTCAACAAGGGACGACATGCCGGTTGCTCCGCTTGAGCTCCTAATCTATCTCTGTCGCTAGCTTCGCATTTGTAGCCGCGAATAAGAAGCTCTTTCTGGTCGTGTTCCCATTCCCGCCCTAGAAATAATTCTAACAGTTCGTGATTGGCTTCAGTCAGCCTCTCCCTTGTCCTCTCCACCGAGGCCGTGCATGCTAACATGTGTTGGTAATGGTTCTGATTGGACTGAAAGCCCGGCTTGATGGGAGGCTCCGGAGTCATGGAGCTTCCAGTCCCGCTACAACATTGAACCTCCACCGATTACCGGCAAGCTCTAAACCGGCACCATACGCACTTACAACGTCAAAAAGGCCTTCATCCTTAAATCTGCAAGCTGTTAAGTAGAACTTGCTCACCGACTTGTCCGTATTCGCTTAATATTCCAGCTCTGGCACACAATCAGCATGAGTTCCGAAACACAAGACTTGACTAAGCTGCAGCAGTACTCTGCGTGCGATATCTCGGATGCCCTACTCAAGCTAAAAGTTCCAGGCGCCGGCTTTGTTGCCGATCTGAGCCTTTATAGCTCTCCCGAGGGTGATGGAACATCGGTTACTGTTGCGCCAGTTTCAACAGTATTATTCGCTCCGAAGGGGCAAGATCTTGCCGAGACACAGAAGAATATTCCTGAGGGAACTCACTGGGCAGATCTAACAGAGGCGGGAACCATTGTGGTTCTCAAACAACCAGACGGTCAAAAGAATGCTGTCTGTGGGGGCATCATGGCAATCCGCATGAAAGTGTGCCAAGCCAAGGGCATTGTCGTGGCAGGGCGGGCCAGAGATATAGAGGAACTAAAGAGCACTTCTCTACCGGTGAGTCCTATGGATCATTTTCTCTGGGTAAGCTGAACCGAGATTTGCAGATTTGGGCTCGAGGGCTGTCCACAATTGGAGTCGGTGGAGGTAGCGTGCCCTGGGCGATTCAGGTACCTCTCGACATTGACGGTACCCTCGTCAGTCCCGGCGACCTGGCATTTAGCGATCCAATCAATGGTGTGGTCGTCATCCCTAAAGACAAGGTTTCCGCGGTCCTTGAGTTGCTGCCCAGGATAACGGCGGCTGACGACAAGATCAAAGAGGACGTTCTCAAAGGTGCAACAGTCTACGAGTCGTTTAAACTCCACCGCAATAATCTATGAGAGACAGGTTGAGCATATGACGATGCAATCAAAGCTTGGCAAGAATAACATCGAAGACAGGGTCCGTGGAACCGCTGGTCGAGTACAGTAAATGACTGGTTAGTTTTTAGAGTCACGTCGCCACGGAAGCGACACATCACAGGACATTATCAGATCTACAAGCAGGTTGTGTCAAGCAGCTTAGGGGCACGAATGGATCGACAATACAGTTGTGTTTTATGTCATCAGTTCATTAACATGCCATCATCAGAGTAGGATCTCTACCATGACTACCAAACAACCAAGAATCAACCTTTAGCTCCAAACCAAGAAGGAAATACATGCAAGAAGAAACATATGCTGGCAGATCAAGACATGTGCCAGCTCATCACAACCACGCATCCTTATCTTTGCTTGGAGTGGAAACCTTATCAAGTCCAAAATCGAGCTTTGGCATCTCAATCTTTGGCGCTGCCTCGACTGGTTTCTTCTGACCACCTCCGGCTTTCTTTGGCGAAGTCCGAGCGTCGGGGGGCGGGCCGTATCGCACGTCCTTGACATCCCAGCCATCTTCAACTGCCGCCCCGACCCACGTCCGAAGACCGTCGTGGACACTTCCATAGAACTTCTCTTTACACAGGCGTAGGCTGCCGCCTAGACAACGCTCCCATCCGGAGATACGAAACTGCGCGCGGAGGTTATTGCGCTCCTCAATCGTAGGCGTGCAGGCCAGAATGGCATTCATGAGATCAAGGTGAGACGCAAGGTAGTTGGTCGCATCCCATTCAACTCCGCCCACGTATGGTGCTGCCGGGACTGGTGGACGCTCTTGAGGGAAATGCCGAAGCATATAGCTGTAGGGACCATTGGCGGGATCAGCGGTTGAGGGGCGATCCGAAGGAAGGGATACAACGTTGACGTTGTGAAGGAAAATCCAGAACACTTCCTTAGTGACACTGACAACCTCCTTGTTCCAAACACGGTATGGCCTTTCCTGCCTCATCTCCAGAACAAATGGCAAGGGGCGCTGATCTTCCTTGGGCTCAGGGTCTCTGAGATGGGCGAGAATGCTCTGGGCACGCGCAACACGTTCAGTCGGGCTAGCAGACTCGATGTACGTGAACAAAACCGAGGTTATGATGTTACGGGTTGTGAATTCGCTGGGACCCTTCTTTTCGGGGTCAAAAAGCATGTGAAGCAGCTTTGGAAATAAGTCAGCCTGGATTGTGTCCAGGTATTGCATGGCACGAGCTGTTGTCGACAGTGCCTTGAGGCAGAGAAGATTCTCATGAAGCAACGCGTCTTCGTGTTCCTCCCTATCAAACATTAGCAATTGCAACGAACGATCATTCTTGGCTTGGCTTACCTCCACTCAACCTCCATGATACGGTTCAGAAGATCTACAATCTCCTTCATTCCCCCCTGTTGCATGAAATCTTCGATCCATGCCACAGTCTCGTTTCTCAGAAGAAGACGGAGCTTGTGAACTTTGCCAACCTCGACAAGCTGTGGTTTCTGGACCTTTCTAAGGTACGCGACGTAGTCACCAGGCCCCTGGTTGAGCTTGATCTTGGATAGGATACCGGAGTTGGAGATGGAGCTGGTGGATGGAGCTTCACTGACGACGCTGTCTGTAGATTTGCTTCTGAAATGGCGACCAAGCGTTCCTTCGCCCTTTGATTTCTTGATCGGGGAACTGGGCTCCTTGGCCTCTTTTCGTCCTCGCGATAGATTGAAGCTTTTGCCTCGTGATCGCTTCTGCTTCTCCTCATTTTGTGTGCCCGTCTCAATAATCAAGCCGCTATTGGCGCTGTCGGTCGAGCAGGGTCTATCTGATCGAGACCCTTGTGACTCGGCCCAGTCCTGGCGGATGAACTCCATCTTGATTGTATCGCTCAAATTCCTCATCTTGTACCTCTGGTTCTCGGGAATGTTGCGCCGATCCAGCATAGCTTCCAAATGCTTGTCAATATCCTTAGGGTCGAGGGCTGGTGTTGTTGGCTCTGGTACAGTTGACGTCGACTTGGACCGTTTGTGGCTAAATGTAGTAAAGACGCTCAAGACCTTACCTCGACCAGTCCTACTTTGAGTCTCAGTCGAGTCCTTTGATCCTTTGCGGGAATCGTTTGAAGTGCGTGGCTTGGTAGGTGATGGCGGTGGCTCCATCCTACCAAGCATGGGGTGGTATGACTTTGGTCGCTCTTTAGCAGCAGCTCGACTGCCAGTGTAAGAGTCTTGAGCAGTTGGAGGCCTGGATTCTTCCATACTTCGTCGGCTGCTCTGTGCTTGATCAATGAGCGGTCTGGATGCGAATTGAGAGTATATAGGCGTTTGAGCAGGGGCCGCTACAGGCTCCTCGGGTGTTCTGTTTTCCTTGTCCTTGGATGAGTTCACATCATCTTCTGAGTTGAATCTGCCCAAGTTTCGTAGGGTCTTGGGTTTGAGCAAACCAGCGAGGTTTGTTGCCGACTTTGGTCTTTTTGGTTTCGTAGGGGAGGGATCGCGAGACTTGGACCCCTTGGCCTCTTTGCTTGGCCCGGTTATAATGGTAAAATTGCCAAAACTGCTCTTCGTCGGCGACTGCGACCGGCCTCTATCCTGTCGCTGTGGAAGACGGGGTGCAGACCCTTGCTGATTATACTGCAGCTCCGCCAGCGCACCCGGGTTGGAGTAGTTTTCGAAGGCCATGATCTTGGGGTGGATGGGAGAGACGGGGGCATCGAAAGGACTTTGGAAGGAATGGGCGTCGGTAGAGGCTTGACGACGATGCCTAAAGCCCTCGAAGATTGTCGACTTTGGCCGTGGTCTCCGGACCTGGTCGAAGCTGTTGACGCCGTTTGGATTCATGGTGTCGTTGTGATGTAGTATCCGTGCTTTAATATGAGATGAGAGCTACTAGGTAAGGTAGTACTGGCGCTCGCCCACACCGTTTAGAGCAGATTCTAGTAGAAATGAAGATGGTGATGAAAGCAAGAGAGAAAAAGGCGACAATGAACAAAATACAAGTAGACTAAGTCTCACGCCGACCGGTGAGAATAATAGCCAACAAAGACTGGAGATTGGGTGACTACGCCATTGCAAGCAAAATAATAAAAAGTTCAGGTGAAGTCGAAGAGAAGAGCTGGGGGACTAGTAGGGAAAGGCAAGGTCGTTTAGGCCGGGCAAGCTACTAAAAATCGAGGCACGGTTAGGTTGGTTAGCAGGGCCGTTGCACTGTTTATCGAGGAACGGTCGTTGACCCGGCGACGGGGAGCTAGCTATCTTATCGCACCAGTGACAGTGACGGTGGTGAAAGCCGATGCAGGATGGCGTGTACGAGCTTGGATGCCGTATATCTCGGTAAGAAATTTGTTTACATATTTTCTTTTTCTCGAGGCATCCTATTAACTTGTGCATGATGCTATGTAGTATCACAATGCGGGTGAGGTCCAAAAAGGCAGTTCTTAACAAATGAATTAATCCCACTAGTTGAACCGTTTGATCAACCAACTAGAATTCCAATGTAGAGTTTACAAGTTTCGAACAACGCCCTTGCTTAACTCAATTGGCTTTGGAATATTATTTACACTATATTTAGTTCATCATGCAAAGATACAGCAATACGATGGTCAGATTAGTTGACATCTCTTTCAACCAGACCAATATCATGAGTACAGAGCTGAATGATGACGGGGTGGTCCAAGAGCCGGGTATATCCTTGTTTGTTGTTTACCATTTCAAATACTCCGCAAATCATCCAAGCTTTACGAGTGGTCCGTCCGTTTTGAGTCAGTATTAAATTGACGGAGGAAATTGTACGTCATCATGGTAGTATTCGATGATGGTCTCTCATGACACAAGGAGAAGTAAACATTGCGCCTGAGTAACGGGGCCTGTGTATAAAACTGTATTGATAGAAGTGGGAGGAAGTGACTGGGAGATGCGTTGATGCGGGGTAGTTAGCGGCAACGGAAATAAAGAAATAACAATAATGGACGTTTAATATTGCTCGGTAAACATGTTGAATGTAACACAGAACAGTCCGGACTTGGGATGAAAAATAAACATTAAACCAGATTGATTCGACGGGTTGGTTTTATGAGATATGAATTAGATCACAGTACTGACGAGACTGTTTCATCATGAGTACCAGTGGAGGCAGAATGTTCAAGGCTGGTGCGGTACAATCTGCAACGAAAGAGGTGCCATGATGAATGTCATGAAACATGAAAAGGAAAACTGGACTGTATATCTTTTTCACAAGTCATGAGCAGCTTACTCATATCCTTGAATTAATTGATGGAAATTGAGTGCCGATACCGAATGGAACCCATCAGTTTCCGTAGCATCTGCCGCCGCACACTACCGAAGCCGCCCCCGTCCCCCGGACTTAGACCCACGGCTACGGCCAACTTCCTCCATCATGCTGTAGCTCTAATCCCGCGGGGTCCTCCACTGGGATAAATGTTTAAGCCTCCCATCTTCTTTTTCTTCTCTCCCTCCCATCCTCATAACGAGTTAAATATTTCTGTGACATTGCATGCGATCTACACTCATCTCAAAGTTTAGAGCAACTTCAATCGCTGCCAAAATGCCTGTTCATCATCTCATGGTGGGCACGTGGACCCCTCCAGGTGCCATCTTCACTTTTGCTTTTGACGATGAGGCTCTTACTCTTAAGCTTGTCAAGCGAACCGAGATTCCTCAGGATGAACCCATCTCATGGATGACTTTCAGTGTAAGTTATTTACTCCTTATACAGAATATGAAATGGCTGACGTTTATGTCTACAGCATGACAGAAAAGCCATATATGGCGCCGCCATGAAGAAGTGGTCTAGTTTCGCTGTTGAGTCGCCAACTTCAATAACGCATCAGGTTTCTCACCCAATGGAGCACGACCGTATGTCACCAATGTCCAATTCTTAGACTACTGCTAAATTCATTAGCCAATGCCTCCCTCGCCACGACTAATACCCGCGCCATCTTCCTCCTTGCCGCCAACAAGCCTCCTTACGCTGTCTACTGCAACCCGTTCTACGACCACGCCGGTCACGGCGCCGTTTTCACTACCGACGACACTACCAAAGCTTTGAAGGAGAATGTTCAAAACTACCCTTACCAGCCTAACACTGGAATTCACGGCATGGTCTTTGACCCCGAGGAGGAGTACCTCTACTCTGCTGACCTCCGCGCCAACAAGCTCTGGACCCATCGTCGTCGCAGCAAGGACGATCCCTCACTAGAACTGGTGGGGTCCGTGGATTGTGCTGACGAAAAGGACCATCCTCGTTGGGTGGCTATGCATCCTACAGGCAACTACCTATATGCCCTCATGGAGAAGGGTAACCGTATCTGCGAATATGTCATTGACCCGGCCACTCGTCTCCCTGTGTACACCCACAAGCACTACCCTCTGATCCCTCCCGGTATTCCCGATAGATGGACGCAGTACCGAGCTGATGTCTGTGTTCTGTCGTCCTCGGGCAAATACCTCTTCGCCTCGTCCCGCGCAAACTCGTTCGACCTCACAGGCTACGTCGCCGCCTTCAAGTTATCAGACACCGGGGCCATTGAGCGCCAAATCTGCCTCAACCCTACGCCGACAAGTGGCGGGCACAGCAATGCGGTTGCGCCTTGCCCCTGGACAGATGAGTGGGTGGCCATCACCGACGATCAGGAAGGTTGGCTCGAGATTTACCGCTGGCAAGATGAGTTCCTTGCTCGTGTTGCAAGAGTGAGGACACCAGAGCCTGGGTTTGGTATGAACGCCATCTGGTACGATTAATGCACATAGTCAAAGTAAAAAATACAAATGTAAAAGAAGGATTGAGTTCCGAATTGAGACACAAATATCCATGACAAACGAGTGCCACATTATTATCATTCATTGCCTATACAAAACGCCTGTTATTAACGCCGCTGACAGCGACTCAAGCCTTATTCGTTTGCGTATAAGACCAGGGTACGGTGATATACGTGCATTAGCTCGAATCGCTACCCATGTGCCATTGTCCATACAACGTAAATCTCGTCTTTAATGCCTGCCATTGGTCTTGTGACCGCGGCCATCGTGTGTCTCATCGTCCTCCACAGCTTCTTCGTAATCCTCACCTACACCCAACAAAGGTGTTCGTTCGTGTCCTTGATTTCTCGTCGGGGATCCGTGATTGTTTGTGAAGCCCATGTGAGATTGTGCTCGAGGAGGCAGAGGTCTTGAGCTGTCAGGAGGAGTTCCATTCGTACCAAGACCTTGCTTGATTTTGAAGAGACTGCGCGTGTTGCTGCGAGGGTTGGCAGCTCGGTTGGCAGGTCCAAGACGGAGCTGAGACCTCATTTCGTCCAGGCTGGCCTTGACAACGACGGGAGTGCCTTCTATGCCACCATCGGATGTCCGGCGCTTCATGTGAATGGCAGTCTTTGCGGCATTATGGAATCCACCCTCGTAGTTGCTATGAAAGGACACAGCGTCGGGGTCACGGTGAGGTGATGCATCGTATTCGTCAACGTCTATCAGAATAGAGTCGCCAGGGGCTTTTTTAGAGGCCATAACAGAAGCGGCAGTGGCAGCGGCATGGAGACGTCGAGCTCGAGGCGCAGGGGTAAGGCGTCGAATGGCCTTGTGGACATCAACATAAACATCGGATTCATCAACAATTTCCCTGCCCAATTAGCAACATTCAGTATTCATAAGGGGCTTTACTCACTCTCCAATCAGTTCCTCAATCACGTCCTCAAGAGTAACAACACCCAGGGCACCATGGTCTGAGCCAGGGAATTCGGATACGAGTACCATGTGCGACTTGCCCTCCTGGAAGAAATTGATAATGTCCAAGCAGCTTGTCTCGGGGCGGGTTTCAACAATAGCACCAAGGGGCACCTCACGGACGGGGATCCTATCCTCGGGATCGTAGGTGATGAGAGTCTTGACCAAAAGCATGCCGACAAAATCCAGGTGGTTTCCAGCGCGGTAGATGGGAATTCGCGAGTATCCGGAAGACAGAATATCATCCATGGTCTTTTCATCGAGGATATGGTCTTCGGCAAGCGTGTAGACATCGGAGATGGGTGTCATGACTTCAGCGACGGGCTTGTCCTTCAAGTCCAGAACGGCTGTGATGATGGTAACCTCATCCTGATTCAATCGCTCGGAGATCTCGCCAAGGGACTTATGAAGAGTGACAAGAGTCTTCAGACCACTCTTCTTGTACAGAGTGCCGTGGTCCTCGCCCAGAATCCAGTCGAGAAGCTTCGCAATGGGCCAAGAAACGGGAGCGGTAAGGTACATGAGGAGAAGAACCGGTGTTGACATGTATCCACCGATGGGCAGACCAAATCGAACGCAGATAGATTGAGGAACAATCTCACCAAAGATGACTACAGGAATTAGCAATGTTCAAATAAGATGTCGTTGCAGTCGTACCGATAAGAACAGTACTGCCAACGACGGCGGCAACACCTCCGCCGAGAGTTCGGTCCAAGACAACGGGAAGCGACTCGTTAACAATAACGTTTGATAACAGCAGGGTGACCAGAACCCAATGCTTTCCTCGATTTAACAGCTTCAGTACACGTTTCGCGTTCTTAGACTGCGATTCCGCATCATCACCCGATAAAACCTGGAGGTAAATGCTATCTTGTCCCATCAATCTATAGAGGTCAGCGTACGTCGCTTATCGCAAAGAGGGAGGGCAACTTGCGCAATTGTCAAACCAGCGAAAGCACCGCCGAGAAGAACAAGAACCATTGAGGCAACAGCGAGGACCCAAAGGCTAGTGCCCTCCCCTTCCTCTTCACCGTGATGTCCCATAGTGTCGACAGGAAAGGCGGAAACAGCTGTTAAGCTGGCGCCAAAGACTCGACCCATGCCAATGACAGCCGGCCGTATTGAGCCCATATTATATCTCGGAGCGTGTGCCATGATGGCGGGATGGATGATTCGACTGTCGCGTGCGCAAACAGATGATGTATATCGTCACCCAGAGGCGAAGCGGGGAGACCGCAAGAGTCGTTTGTCGAGGAAAGACTCAGAGATGTACGCGTTCACGGCAGGTAATCAATTTCCGACGGAACAAATGACTAGGGACAAGCAATCTTGGCAATGGAAGCCTGCACGATAATAACCGGAATGTGGCTGAGACAGTGATGCCGAGAAGTTCAATGTCGAATTGGGAAGAAGATTGAAGCCAAAGATAAGCAAGTGAGTCTGTTTGGTCAATTGAACGATTTTGTCTTCGTCTTTCCAGAAACCAAAAACCAGACCTTTCGCACCTCAGAGGCGAGGTTTGATCGAGTGTGAAAGCGACGAGCGACGAGGCGAAAAGAAGTGGGACAAATAGGCTCAAATTTACCTGCCTTATCCTTGGATTGTAACCCGATAGCCCTCCACTGGGCCTGGCCTAGCTAAGCTCCAAATTATGGGGCATCGTACTGCGTGAACATGATGACGCAGGGAGCTGCCAGGGAGAGTAGGACACAATTCTATTGGTGGGCTTTACCACTAGATCAGGTCCAGCTCCCGAATGCGTTTACCAAGCACAGGCCACTCCACTAAATCCTGACGTTACAGAACCTAGCTAAAAAGAGGCGTTCTCTTAGCTAGGACGATGCCCTTAGTTTGATCTAGCTAAGGCCGGATGAAGTCATTCACAAGGTAATCATGAGTAAATCATCGCACAATATGAAGGTTTATTTTGTTTTGGTCTAGAGTATTTGTTTTGATCAAGTTAGTTGTTTCTTCGATTGTTACTCTAAGCATCAATTGACTTTACTCGCATTGATTGACCAGGCAATCCATCAATTGATCAATCACTCAAAGCTTTACCAAGCTTACATCAAGCACACCCTCAGAGTTATTCAGGTCTTCCAAAACTTCGCCGCTCATAGGCCCTAGCACACCCAAAATCATCAGTGCCTCGTTTCCTTTCGGGTCAGGCGGCGTGTCAGCTCCCTTGGTCGCTTCAGGATCCAGACTGGCCACTTGCATGAACTTGATATTGATACCGTGCTTGCCGAGCACCATTCCCACTCCTCCGATCTTTCCGGGCTCATCGTAGTTGTGGAGAATTATGAGGGTTCCTTCTGGTGTAAACACGCCGTTGAATCTGTCCAGTTTGGATATAAAGACTCGTTCGTCACTGGCGTAGCCTTCGATCACCTGCTCGCTACCGCTGCTGCCGGCTTTATAAGACCGCAGTGTCACTAGGTTGGAATATGTGGTTGGCGAATCGCCTGCACGTGTTTCACTGATGACAATGCCCTTCTCTTTTGCGATGAGTGCTGCGTTGACCATGTTGATATGTGAGTCGCTGAATGTTGATACGAGCCCCTTGACAAGAGCTGCGAATAGTGGTTTGGTGTTAGGCATACCAGCCAAGTCGCCATGGTAAATGAGCTCGAATCGACGGCCTCCCAGCATGCCTCCTCTACTGCGCACAAAGTGTTCTGTGTAGAGACGACCCATCTTCTCTACAAGATGCACTGAAGGTTGGAGTTTACGATATTCTTCTGGCATGATGATAGGGGCATTGACTGCACTGGTCGGGAGACCTCCTTGAAGGATCTCCAAGACCTGCTTGCAGACATCCATTGAAACGTTCTCTTGGGCTTCAACTGTCGACGCTCCCAAGTGAGGTGTTGCTACTACCTTGGGGTGCTTGCTGAGTCTGGCTGCTGCCGAGTCTGCGGCCAGTGGTTCTGAAGACCAGACATCGATGCCTGCTCCTGCGATCCATCCCTCATCCAACGCCTTGATCAAAGCTTCTTCGTTATACACACCCCCACGAGCAACATTGAGTACACGTGCCGTCTTTTTCATCTTCTGAAACTCTGCTTCACCAACCAGATCTAGCGTCGTAGCAAGCAGAGGTGTATGAATGGTCAAAAAGTCAACCACAGGGAGTAAGTCTTCCAGTCCAGAAACCAGCTCTACGCCAGCTTGACGAGCCATGTCCACGCTTGCATAGGGGTCAACTGCCTGGACTGTCATCCCGAGGCCTTTAGCCATGCGGGCAACATTCATTCCAACCTTGCCCAGACCAATTATACCAAGTGTCTTGCGACCGACCTCGACACCCACGAGCTTGCTTCGTTCCCAACGGCCATCTTTCACACTTCTGTCTGCCTGTCCCACATTGCGAGCGGTGGAAAGGAGAAGTGCAATTGTATGTTCTGCCGCAGCAAGGATATTGCCAGAGGGAGAGTTCACAACGATGACACCCTGAGCACTTGCGGCAGGGACATCGATGTTGTCTACTCCAACGCCAGCTCGGGCAACAACTCTGAGCTTCCGTCCAGCTTGCACAACCTCAGCGGTGACTTGCGTTTCGGAGCGTACAATCAGGCCATGGTAATTGGGGATCAAGTTGACAAGCTCTGCAGGCGATAAGCCTTTACGGTTATCGACGTCGAAGTGAGGAGTGAGCAAAGCCAGCCCATCTGGAGATACTTTTTCAGGTACCAGAATCTTGAAGCGGTTTGACTGTCCACTGGACGGTGCATCGAAAGTAGCCGAGGGAGACATGGTAAGTAAATTGGTATATAGGAGTACTTGCAAAGACAGTGTGTATCCTAAGAAACTTAAGATGAGAGGGCACACGGCCTAGTATAAGTACTGTGAGAGCCAGAGACGAGATGACGTTCCCTCTTTGGTGTAATGTTTGTTTGTCCTTCTATGAGACAGATAACCGCCACCCGTTCATGGTCCTCCAATCCAAAGAGTGCAACTCAGCCTTGATCATCGTTTCTCAAAGTAAAACTCCTTAATAAGAACGGGCAGAAATGAAAACACAGATGCTCGTATCTCTCATGCAAACACCCCACGGAGTAGCGATCTCTGACGCGGGGGTAAGTTTTCCTGCGCGCGCAGCTTGAAAGGCGATGCGGTGCAGTATCACTCATAACTCGACAAGAAGAGGTCAGATCACTGCAATGAACGTCAGATTGCTATGACACGGCAAGAGGAAACATGGCGGGGCAGACAGGAGTAACCATCAATGTTCTGAACATGGTTGCAACGGAACCCCTCATTTTCTCCAGGTTTAGCTACTGCAAGCCACACATAGCTCGTCGTGGGGTAATTAAGCAGATGCACTGCATCGTTTTTGCTTTGTATATCTGTGCCACAAACTAGAATCCTCCCGCTTTTGCCGGACAATGAAGCCCAGTGGTTTTTAGGGGCTTGTTCTCTCATGCATGTCTTAGACAGCCGGCCTGCGACCTAACTTCAGATTTTACATTCCGGACAAGCAAGCTCAATCCAGTCATGGCATTGGAATACAATACAGAAAGCCAAGTGATATTGTTGATCGTCGAGTAAAGAAACTATCAAGTAATTATCATATAACAAATACATGCATTATGTAACTATCAAGGTACAGACGGGAGCAGGGAATGCTGAGCCATGAAGCTAGACAAGCTAAAATTTACTTATCATTGCATACCGCTTGTACTTTTGTGATAGTGTAGCTTGACTGATTGGTCTCAAATACCTTACTTCTACACAATTGCCAATACATGAAACTTCGATAGTTAGGCCATAAGAATCTCATTCTCAGTCTCTTGTTGCTATAAACGATCGCTTGGAATATACCACCGATGGATGCAAACATTTAAAAGTTCTCCTTACCAGAGAATTTCTCGTTCTGAACAATTTCGATCCAGTAACCATCAGGGTCGAGCAAAAAGGCAACGTTCTTCATGCGTCCGTCTGTAAGTCTCTTCTTCCAGCTTACGTTCATATCCTCGAATCGCTTGCAGGCAGCCTCAAGGTTATCAACCGAAACACCTAAGCGATCAGTTTTGCACATGCCCACTCAAACGTAGATCAACTTACAGATGTGGCCAAAGCCCTGGGGCTCGCTGTTACCGTCGTGGTACTTGAAGTTCTCGTCCTTCTCGGTGCCGTAGTTCCATGTCAATTCAAGGAGACCCTCTCGGTGGGTGATGGTGTTGTCATCCTTGCCCTCGGGGAATGGTTGATCGCCAGGATAGCCGAGGAAGTAGAGGTTGAAGCCAGCCTCAGGGTTCTCAAGAGTGCGGAGTCGAGACATGCCGAGGACTTCTTGGTAGTACTTCAGGGACTTCTCAGCATCCTTGACACGAAGCATGGTGTGGTTCTAGCTCGTTAGCTGCAGATTCTAGAAGCTCTAGTACATAGGGGGTAGCAAACCATAGTGTAAGTCGACACGTCAGTCTCCTTCACGTTCTCGGTCTCCTTGTAGTCATTTCGAGCAACGACCTCAACCCAGTAACCATCGGGGTCAAGAACAAATGCAATGTTTCGCATGCGTCCGTCGGTAAGCTTCTTTTGGAACTTATAACCAGCATCCTCGATTCGCTGGCAGGCAGCCTGGATGTTGTCGACCGCAATACAGGTGTGTCCGAAGCCACGGTGAGGCTCCTGGTTGCCGTTGTTCACCTTGTACTCAGGATCATTCTCGGTACCGTAGTTGTGAGTCAACTCGATGAGACCTTGTCTGTCAAAGGCGCTCTTGTTGTGTGACAGGGCCTTGGGCGAGTCATAGCCGAAGAAGTAGAGGTCGAATTTGTTGTCAGGGAATTCGAGCTTCTTGACGAGGCTCATTCCCAGGAACTCATAAAACTTAGCTGTATCGTTGTTAGTAATTGCCAAGATAGTCTCATTGAATTCATGTAGGCATATATGGAGTAAGACTCGGTCCCTGATTTGATCGATGTGGACATCAGGGTGTCTGGAACGCACCGGAAGCCTTGGGATCCTTGACTCGAATCCTGGTCTAGTTAGTTCCCGCATGTCTTATTTGGTCGCAAGTGAAAGATCTGCACTTACATCGAGTGGTTGAACTTGTAGTTGTTGGTGTCTGTGGTAGAAGCCATGGTGATCAATCTGGATTGTCCAGTGGCAGCAGAGATACGAGGGATTATCGGTCGGATGAGAAAGTTTTGAACAGACTTGATTCGTTGTGCTGCTCTTGCAAAGCTCATTGAGTTTTATAAAGCAGTTTGATTATGAGATTGATGAGAGTCGTCGTATCTGTTATGATGCTGCAGAAACTGGTGTTGAGGTAATGCCCCTCCACTCAACGACCCCACTTCAGATCTGACGTCAAAGCATCATTCAATGTTCAGGATGAGGAGACACTGTAACGTCTTTCACGTCACAAAGTCGTGTTTAAGAATTGACCCTGCGACATAATACATCTAGATTCCCGACTGATGTCACACATATTGGCCCAACTTCTGTAGGTCTATGATATGGGCAGTTTGCCCATGATTTCATCTTCCCGAATGTGTAGGGTAGGAGCAGGGGCCTTGGTACAAACATAAAGCATCTCAGTCAAGACCCTGTTGCGATGGGTAAGTTTTTATTTGACGAGCTCAATGATTACATTTGATTGCGAAATGCGAAACTTGCTTGAACATTTCCTGAAGTTGAAATTTTCTCATCTCGTGCTGGTTTGCATGCTATTGAATTTCTACGTAGGGCATTCTCCAGTGATGGAATAGCGACGTCTTAGTTTACATTTGTGAACAAAGGATATCTTTCTCCAACCATTAATCTAGCTAGATCTGTTATGCTTCATAATTGTAGACTCGTTTTTCTAATTGAGGGATTATATTCTCATCGTCGGAGTTGTCCCTTTCTCCCATCAGGAACCTACTTGCTACTCAACTAAGCGAGATCCTACGATCTATGCAGCTTTTGCCAAGTATCATCATGATAGGCCAAATGCCGTGGCTTATCATGCACGTGGTAGAGTGCATATTTTGGGATGTGAATTGGGTCCCTGGTCTATCTGGGTGACCGGCAGTTCTGGATTATCTGTGTGATGTCAAGCATCTAGTGATATCCATATTTGACCTTTCAATGAACTAATCTCTGCAATCGTATCGTACCCATGATAGAGACTGCCGAGACCGATTCAATGTTTCATTGCTGACGCTGTCTGCTTCCTACTAATTGCGGGGCCGCCCTCAGCCGCCTGGACTGGACTCAACTGGACTGTGGGACTAAATTAGCGGCCAAACCTAAAAGAGATCGGTTTCTATTTACTCGGGCTGTTACTGTAACCGCCCACTCGGCGCAATACCTCGCGTTCTCTCGCTTTGCATCCCTTCCTTCAAACTTTCTGCGACAAAAGCTTCACTGATATCAAAGCCCGTAATGCCATGATATTTATATCCGTTACAATAACCTTTGCGCCTTGATCAAGTCTGCGATCAGGGCCGGCAATAGCATCCACTCATCCACCGACACGAAATTACCTTCACGCCCGCCTAAACCATCATGGATCGTTTCCGAAATATCGCTGGTGAATACGATGACACCGCAATCATGGACGACATTAAGTTACCGGACGACCAGGCAGCTCCCGGAAGTCACCCTCGGTCGCCCCTGACAAAAACACGGTCCATGTCCGATGGAGGAGGTACTCCTTCTCGACTTTCTCCTTCACCACGCATAGTTGAGGCATCTCGCCGAACATCAAAAGACGACACAAGTATCCCAACTCCTCAACCCGTAACGCCTCGACGCCCCAATTTCTCAAATCGCGGCTTCTCCATACAAATGCCTCCACGAGACTTTACTCCACCACCCGCGAATTCATACGTCAAACCTGCTCCTTTATCACCCAAACTCGACCATTCTCAGATATACGCTTCTCCCACGAACATACTCCCTCGTCGCTCCCGTGGTCTCGACTTTTCCCGAGCTGCTACCAGCCTACACCATTCGACCCTTGCCGAATCTTCCCCAGACTCATCGCCCACCGCTGGTGGCAGGGCGATGAACATACCGAGCCGAAGAAGTCATTATGCAGGTCCGGAACAGACATCAACATCCTTATGGTCTGTTATGGGCAACCAGGAAAAGATGCACATCAGCAGCTCGCTTGGGAGCCAGGCGATTGGCTCTGATTCGTCCAGCAGCTCCGATGACGATGAGCTGATGGACGAGGATATGGACGAGAGCTACGTAACAACTCCGCAAGTCAATAAGATTGGTCCAGCCCTCGGCCCTCAAGGGTCTGGTGGGACCTTCGGATCCCCTGCTATGAGTAGCCTCATGAGTTTCCAACAACGACAAAGACCCCGCAAACAAGCCAAGAAGAAGGCTCGTGGGCCTCTGGGACTGGGGTTCAGTGGCGCATCTTTGTCCAAATCACCACCAACTAATTCTTCACGAGCCCGGCGCGAAAGCATTAGCTGGCAAGCTAACCAATTGCACATTTCTGGTGCAGATTCTGATGAGGCACGAGCAATGGGCGACGTTGACGGGATTGGAGATGGTCAGCGCAATGTCACTCGGAGAGTCGTAACACGGCGGGGAAATCTTTTGGTAAGTCACTTATATCAATTAATTCCATGGGATGCGACTAACAGTAACCAGCCCAAAACAAAGACATTTGCACGAATTCGAGCCGCGCTCATGGAGGAGAGCACACCCGCCGAATCCGAGTTTCGTCGAGAAGCCGAGGTTGTCAAACAGGTTCGCGATTGCGACATGGAGCTGGAGCCCAGAATAACCCAAGCGACCGTGGAATCAACACAATCGACAACAGCTCCTTCTTCGCCCACCCTTACACAGCAAGATGGCCTGAATGATGTCCCTGAAGATGATATTATGGGCGACATATCCATGGGCCTTTCTAGCAGCTTTAAGCAACATGCTATCAAGAACTCAAAGGGCAAGAATTTCTGGGAGACATTTTCCGAGTCAAGCAGCACTGGAGGCGCCAGAACTACACCGCCTCCTGCTGCGTTCCTCCCAAGAGGATCATCCTCAGGTATCAGTGAGGACGTGGCGATGGATTCACCGTCAGTCGGTGGAGCTACTGTAAGTGTACCCTTGTTCGGACATGACAACACTCTAACCACTCATGCCCCGCAGAATGGCGGCAATCAACCACCTAGTGCTGCAGAAATCACCCGAAAGATCAATAGTAAACGTCGCCGCGATGATGACTTCGACCCCGTCAGCTTTAAACGTCGAGCCGTCAGCCCCGGTATGAGTGTTCACAATTCACCTGTTATGCAGAGCCCACTTCAACGAGACGGCATGTCGTGGGGTTCTCGTCCTGGGAGTAATGGTGGTGACAAGGCGGGCAGCAGTGCTCCAAGTGAGGCTGGTAGCACACCAGGGAATTTGTCCGGCAGTAGTTCTGCGGCTGGTCGGCTTAACAGCAAGGGAAGAGTTGGTTTTCAGGGAATGGTTGATACCCATGATGGTCTTATGCGTATGAGCATTGAGTAGTTTGCTGGGTTCTTTCTTACACAAATCTTGCGGCTTCGAAGGATTGGAATCGCTGGGCTATGGAACAAAAAAAGGCATATCGAGGCGTTATGAGCTACGGAGTTTTTGATGAAACATTGGTTTGGGATCATAGAATATCTAGCCTTATGCAACGGCTTTTATTAATAAACTCGTATGAGCGAAAAAAAGAAGTACTACGTATCAACAATGCCTCCATTGTATATGTTCCTGTGTACACGGTCCCCAACGCCTGGAAATCGAGCCATGCTCCCATTGTTTCATGTCCCTCAAATAAACGAAACCCAACGCCATCTATGCCAAATCGCTGTTTCCGAATGTGTTGCCATCATTCCACACCCACACCCTCCTCTGGCACAGTGAGCGTACCCAGCTTGTCGTCGAGCCAACGTGCTAGCTCAGCAGCATGGCGGCGAAGAGCAGCTACTGCAGCGGCAGAACCTGTCGTGCTCTCAAGACTAGCTGTTGTCTGCGCGCCGGTACTCAAAATGCTATCTGCACCATCGGGACTACCAACATGCGACGCCTCGCCAGTAGGAATGTTCAAATCTTGCAGGTTGGGCACGCCGTGCTCTGTGGCATCTGGGTTCGCAGGTCCAACACAAACAAAGAGAAGACCGCATTTCAATCTCCGAATGACAACAGTGCCGCTCGTGAGCTGGACCGTGACAGTAGCGGGCTTGATGCCTCTTCCCTTGCCAGACTTGTGTGAATCGAGTTGCTGGCTCTGCGACAAGCGATCCGTCTCCTCATCTAGAACGTCTTCCTCGGGCGGTGAGCTACCGATGGGGTCAGGCGTTCGCGAACCGGGTAGCGACGCGGCCAGCGCGGGCGCGGAGGTAGAGTGTATGGCGAGGAGGGAGGCGGCGACGGTGGCATGTGTTCGAAGAGAGGCGACGGGATGTGGGCTCGCATGGGCGAGGAGCTTGCCATGGGGACTCGTGAGAAGAAGCGTTGGCAGCTGGGGAGTTCGGTTCGCGTTGAGAAAGGCCGTGAGGCGCTTCGTGAGGAGGAGAGGAGGAGTTGGGTGAGAGATGGACATGACGATTGAAGAGCTGCGGGTAGTTGATAAGAGGTTTGTCGGGTGAAGTATCGTATTTTATGAGCGATGTTTTGCTTTTACGATAAAGCAATAGTCGGCGGGTAGACCTCGTTTGTAAGCGGGCAGATGACCTGCTTTGTTGTGTCGAGTCGAAAGCTTTGACGGGTTGCTGAGTTGAGTTGAATTGAAGTGGAATGGGGAAACGGCTCAGGTCGGTCCAGGCCAGGTTCATCTGGTTCAAGCCTTGTCGATATGGCGGGGCCCGAAGTGGGGAGCTTAGGACTGATTTGACCTCATTGGTTCTGGGGGTTGACAGGTGGTCGTGTAAGATCATTGGCTGTTCAGCGTGGAGGTTAGGTTGCTGTTGAAGCCTTTATATTCACTACAGCAAGCAAGTTTACCCGGTTGAAAGATAAGAACTATATTGAATTCTGTAGAAAAGGTTGCTACTTATTGGACACAGGTACCTTATACCACCTCCTCCTCATGTCTCAATCGCATTCTCATCGCCATGTCATCGTCAATATCGACATAGTCTTGGCCCTCTTCAGTCTCTGTCTTCCACTCCTTATACGCTTCCTCGATAGCCTCGGCAAAATGCCACATCCTAAACATCCAAGCAGTATACGCTCGAGGTCCATTAGGATCATATTCGAGCAGTTCCTTGACCACTGTACGCAACATCTTGGAGTACTGGGCTCGGGCAAGCCACGAATGGATGTTGATAGAGACTTCCGAGCAATGATGCCGAGGGGGACAACTAGGCCAATGAATGATGGTGTCATCACAATAATCACCTTCGGGTATGTGCTCGCAGCCTCCGAGTAGACAGTCGCATCCTTTCGCAGCAGCATCCCTCTCAAGACACCCGCCACTTTCGCAAAATTCAACGTGACAACACCCGCATTGTTCACAGTAAAAAGAAGGTGCCTGCCCTGTCATCATGGTGAATACAGTGGCACCTATTGACCAAATCTCGTCTCTGAGTGTATAAGGGCGTTCTACCTAGAGTACATATGTTAGCAAGCTGTTAGGGTGCTCTACTGTGGGGAGTTGCTACCTCATCCATTTCAGCCAAATTCATCTCGCCCTCCAATCGTTCACGAGCAACTTCCAGTGGCTGGAGTCCCTCTCGTATAGCCAGTGCTATTCCTTCCGATCCCCGGGGCGGGTTATTGCTCTTGTCATCATTACGACCATCAACAGCGTGGCATGTAACAGCAGCTGTGCTCAAATCGCCCAGTTTACACTGGCCATAGGTCTCAGTGCCACGTGGGTGCTGGAACCAGATGTTTCTGGGCTCAATAGCACGGTGCAAGATGGAGAACCAATCTGTGTTGACAGTCAACCATTCTCTCCTGAAATTAATTTCTGGGTTACCGCTCTCGCGCTGGTACACGAGCCGTTTCCCTTCATGTAGCCAAGTGACTGCACGAGTCATTGAACGGAGGACATGCCAGCAAAGAGATTCAGGAAGGTAGAATGAAGAGTTTTCGACAGGATAATGGCGGAATATGGTGCTGAGATTACCCGCATCAGCAAAATCCCAGACGAGTAACTGCACTTCATTCCCCTGAGCGTCGGGGGTTTGCTGTTTGGTGAAAACTTGGTATTGCATCACGCCAGCGATCGAGATCAGGTTCTCATGGTTGAGAATCTGGCGGATAGTATGGGCTTGGTTATATGTCCGGAGCAGACTTCTCAGCGCATCATCTTCCTCGCGGTTCTGTGCGATAGTACCACCTGGTCGAACGCCAAATGGACTAGGACTGGCAAGATACTGCTCTTTTCGGGGATCTCCTCGTCTGGTGACAATCCAGACATTATTCTCGACCTTCCTGAGAATCTCAAACATAGGCTCCTCATCCTCGCCTGAAGGGCTATGGGAGGGCTCAGGTTGGGCTCCGGTGTTCGTTGACCGTTTGTTATTCATGGTGGCGACGAAGCTGATAATGTCTAGATGGGTGACAAGATAGTCAATAGCTACGAGATTTTATGACACCTCTGTAAGGGAATGTTGCCTTTTTCATAAAATCCCCTTCTCGTCTTCTGGACAGTGAATAAAGATCCTTCCAGCCACATACTGAAGAGGCACCAACACTACTGATACTTTGCTTCTTTGTTCGCATTGAAGGTAATGCTATTTCTGTCAATTATAACAAAGAGCGGAACGGCCACTCTGCTAGCAACTTTGCGAATACAGCCTAGAGGATGGATCAGTATGTGGGATCCTGCACACTGCTCCTTGTATGTTTGTTAGAATTGTTTCGAACAAAGAAAGGGTCCAGTCCGTGTAACGTCATAGTGAATGCCCAGCGCGCAGTGACCAGCTGCCATTAGCCGTTATTCCTTGGGATCTCTCGTGTATAGTAGCGATTGATTTCAGTGCGGCGACCATACCGCCAATAGAGAAAAGGAACCGAGGCGCGTTGTAGCAAAACACGTTGATCGACAGGGCGACTCGCTTCGTGAGTTCATGTGATGGTCCACAGGAAATGAAGATTTGCAAGTTGATTTCTATAATCCCCGACGAGCCAAAGCGCCAAGACAACGACCGGATCCGGCTTCAAATTCTCGGTGTTTGCGGCATTGATTGACGCGGGGGGAGGCCACCCGATTATTAGCATGTTTCACTTAATCGAGTGACGATTCGTTGTAATGCAACCACTTCTGAAACTTGAGGTGTATTCGGGAGCACCGACCAAGTTTCATTCATAATAGTAATGCGCTGAGCTGAGTTGGACTGCAGCAGCGCGCTGTAGTTGTACAACTGAGCAGGCAATGGACACGAATAGATATTTTGTTGTTGTTATCCAATATTATTGCCGCTGAAGTTGGGCGGTTAAACGCGAGAACTGGTCTGGCGTTGTGGGATTGGACAAGACGTCTTCGTTCATTTTTCGGATTCCGGCTGGCGGTTGGAGGATAAGAGAACAACCAACCACTAAAACAAAAGAAATGAGCGAATGCCAGCGCCAATGCCCAGACTTCTCCATCCGAGCCCAGACCAGAGGCAAGAGGTCCAAGACCACAGATTTCTTTCTGACAGCGACTGAAAGCCAATCATCGGCTGTAGCGTCTTGAAACCCTGAGGATCATGGCCCCCAACATTGGACGTTTTGGTACCTGCAGGTTAATCGCGCCACTAAATCGAAGAGACGAAAGTCCGTTCTAGGTAGGTAGTAAGTTAGGGAAAGAGCGATGGGTTACACTAGAGATATTGATCCCCGCTCCTACCATGTTTGAAGTTATGCTGGATTGCAATGCGATTTGACTTTGGCTTGCCTGGCTTGGACTCTTTTGGTTGGTCCTTCCTTACGCTCCCACTCTCATTTGAAACCTCCCTTCCCAATTCCTGTCTCATTCAGTTCCAGACTCTTTCTCATTCATCTTCCAGCCTTTTCTTGGTATTATCGTCGCTTCGGCATTGTAGCAAGCTGTAGATATTATTGTTACAGTCTTGGTTGTTATTTTCTGCTTTCGTCATTCTTTCATTCCATTCATCCCAAGTCTAAAACAATATCTCGTCATTCAGTCACCACCAATAGGAGCAATCCACTTATACCTTCTATTGTCTCTCTATTCTCTGCCTATTGAGACGTATTCATCATCTGCGGAACAATCTCATTCACCATCTTTGAGCTATTTTCTTTGATCATTGGAAACATTGTTCACCTCTACCGATCTACCGACTGTACCTACGATATTACTTCCGATATGTGGTCACATTTACATTAAGGACTCTCACACGCGCACCGGTTGCAGCACGACTTCATCACGATCGCTTATTTTCATTTTATGTTTCTGTGTCTTTTTGTTTTAACTGCTTTTCGACAACAGCATATCCGATCTTCGCTGGCGAAGAATCAAGACAGTGTTTCGCTTTTCAACTTAATACCCTCCAACCACTTCCCTTTTCGAAATAGTCTCGAGAACCGTCGGTCTTTACTTCATCATGGGATGCTGCTGGGGAAATAGGAAGAAGCAGGTCGTGGGGATTGCTGATCAGAAATGGGAATACATCAATCTTCGCGACTTCAAAAGTCGAGGATGCGGCACTGTCTTCGCTTACATCTACCTATGGCTCATGCTTTTTGTCTCGGTCGCCGTCTACGTCGTCGACAGCTTTACTGCCGTTAACCTACTCGTTTTCGATCGCTGGTCTTCAAAGATTGACCCTGCAATCTCCTTCGATGTATCGAAATGGATCTTCTCTATCTGCATCATTCTTTCATTTGTCAATCTAGCCTACGAGGGCATTCGTGCCTTCAGGGTCATTCGACGGGGCAATGTTGCGGAATCTTATCTTGACAACTTGGCTGTTCGCTGGGAATCTATTCGTCTTGGTTCTCAAGGTTGGAAAAGGTTCCTGGTCTTTGCTGAACTCACCAAAAGTAAAGAAGGTGCACAATATATTGCCCTCTTCACGTACTTTAACTTTCAAGGTAAGTTGTCCTACCAGAATATCGTTCTTTACTAACCTTGGTAGCCTGGATCCGCGTCATTCTCTGTTCAGGCCCTCGTCAAGTTCTCAACGCCTTTACACTCAAATCGGTGTACGAGGCACAGTTGACCCCTACTGCAGACAACGTTGGCGACTCTATCACTGGATTCTTCGAGAAGATCAAGATCCTTGCCGAGGAAGACTACCAACAGGCTTTGATTCTTTCAGGCATGTGTTTCACTTTGGTTATCTGGGTATTTTCGGCGCTCTTTCTTTTGGCTGCTGTTCTCTTCTGGGTCTTCTTCCTCTGCCATTGGATACCTGCTGCTGATGGTGGTCTTTCCGGGTATTGTGAGCGCAAGGTTACCAAGACCCTGATGAAGATTGTCACCAAGACGGTCAACAAAGCTCTGGCTAGGGAGGAAGCCAACAGAGTGAAAGCGGAGATTAAGGCAACGAAAAGGAACGGCGAGAAGCCTCATCCCAATATTGCTGCTGCTCTGCCGACCTTGCCAAATGTAGGTCCAGTCGAGAAGATGGACCAGCCCCCTATGCTCAACCGCAACGATACCATGATGACTCTACCACCTTATACTTCACGTCCCGGAACGCCAGGTGGTACGGATGCCCCTCCAGTTCCGGACATGCCTGTGCCAACTAGACGAGGCACAACAGCATCTATCGCAAGTTTCGCATCTCGGGCCACTTCTAGGTCTGGGACTGGTTATGGTCGACTTGCATCCCCGGTGCCTGAGGTCCCTCCTCTAAACTACGGGGAGCAACCTCTGTCGCGGACTGCTACCATGAACTCGCAAGGAAGCTATAGTCAGTACCCGGCGAACCAATCGATGGTGAATGCAATGCCATCTATGCCGGTGCGATATACAGAAAGCCCTGCTCCCATGCATCCCGACAACTTGCCATATTTCCCGCCTCCATCTCGTGCACCTAGTGCTCGCCCGATGGATAACTTTACACAACCCATGGGCTCATTTGCACCAGCCCAGGGGCCTCCTCCTAGTTCGAGAGGGTACCAAGCCTACAATCCTGGAGGGCGTACTAGTACTGCGACGTCTGTGACCTCTCACCAGGGTGGACCTGCAATGCAACGTCCGTTCAATCCTCCTGCCCGTAGTGCTACTGGGGTAATGTCTCTACGAGAACCTCCTCGTAGAAATCTGACCAACCTGCCGCCGCGTTCAGCAACCGCGAGACCGGATATGGCGCCTCCATACAACTATGATGTAGAATCGCAGCGAGGAAGATATGGTTGGTGAAGGGTCAGCTGCGTAAAAGTAGGGTGGAATTAATAATGACTTACGAAGCGCAAAGTCGATGTTCATAGGTAGCTTCCTTATGTAAGATAACTGAATAGAGGTGATGCATCGTCATATTCACAATTTTCCCAGAAAGTTGACTATTGTGCTGACATTGGGGTACTGGAACTGATGCTACACTTATGCGGCACCACAGCGCGGCGTAACCCACCACGCCCTTTAAGAGACAGTGCTGATGATTTGTCAACAATCCGAACTCAAACTTGAAAATGCGGCATCTTGATGACAGATGATTGACTAAGTCAAGGTTTTGAAAAGACGGCATGGTCAAGCTCTGGTTATTAAATATCGTCAACATCAACCTTGCACATGGTTTGCAATACGAATTCTCAAGTCAATTACTTCAATCTTACGGATATTTCTTCAATATGCCTTCTGCAACAGGTTGGCACGAGGGCGAAATCGCCATGCATGAACAGCTCCAAAATCCCAAGCTGGAGAACCCCACGTTTCCTGGATTGGCAGATCGTTATGGGGTGCGGGTGATGAACTCTCCCTTGGTTGCTTTGGGAACTCTGGATAATGAGGGTCGTCCATGGACCACCATCTGGGGCGGAGAGCGCGGATTTGCACGGCCAGTAGCCAAAGATGTCCTCGCATTGAACAGCTCGGTTGATACTCGCTATGACCCTGTTTTCAAAGCTCTTTGGGATGGTATCGACGGGAAAGGCGTGAAACAAGGTGTCATTAATAGGCCCGGTGATGGTGAGGATAGGCTCATGTCGGGATTGGCTATCGACCTTGAGACAAGAGATCGTGTTAAATTGGCAGGAAAGATGGTTGCTGGCGCTACTGTTGAAGGAAAAAGTGTTCAGTTGGCTATGGCCGTGACTGAGAGTTTGGGAAATTGTCCCAAATATCTCAATAAGAAGGACATCGTGCCTCACACCATGGAACCGGAGCTCGTATCTGAAAAGCTTCCCTTGTCTCAAGAGGCTCTCGATATAGTCGCAGCGGCGGACATGATATTTTTGTCGAGCACAAATGGAAAAGCAATGGATACGAATCATCGTGGAGGAAGTCCTGGTTTCGTAAGAGTTATCAAGAACGAAGAAGCCGGGGTTGAACTCATATATCCAGAGTGTAAGTCCAACAGTTTCGTCTATGGCATGAGCTAACAGGTTCCAGTTTCAGGAAACAGGCTATACCAGACACTGGGCAACTTCAAGGTCAATCCTCGAATTGGCGTTGCAATCCCAGATTACAATACTGCTGATATTCTTTACCTTACTGGTACCGCATCTGTACTTGTTGGAGAGGAAGCCTCTTCTTTGCTTGCAAGAACGAAGTTAGCTGTCAAGATTTCAATCACCGCTGCCAGATTTGTCAAATCCGGGCTTCCCTTTCGTGGTTCTCTGGGCGAATACTCCCCCTACAACCCGCCTGTTCGCCACCTGCTTTCCGAGCACGACGCGCATGTTGGCGCTGATAACTCAAAGTCGATAACTGCAACTCTCAAGAATCGAGAAGTTATTACACCCTCTATTGACCGTTTCACCTTTGAGCTATCTTCCCAGCAACCTATCACAAACTGGCATGCCGGGCAGTACATCACATTGGATTTCGAACCAGAGTTATCAAACGGCTACAGTCATATGGCGGATCATGATCCTCAGAGTATCAACGATGATTACGTGCGAACGTTCACTGTGTCAAGTCCACCGGAGAATAGCAAAGAGCTACAGATCACGACAAGAAGACATGGACCAGTAACGAACTTTTTAAGGAAACACAACTCACGTGTGCTGCTTGAGGTGCCAGTCATTGGCTTTGGCGGCGAAGAGGGCTTTCGTATCCCTTTAGAGTCTCAGGGTCCTAAAGCCGTGTTCATCGCTGCAGGTGTTGGCATCACACCTGTCCTCGCCCAAGCCCCAGCCGTCCTCGAGCACAACGTGCCATTTACCCTGCTCTGGACCCTTCGTTACGAAGACTTATCACTCGCGAGTGACACCTTCTCCCGAATTCCGGGGCTTGCAGGCGTGACCACGCTCTTCGTCACAGGACAATCAGACAAGGACAAGGGGGGTTTGTTAGACGGAGTACAGAAAGCTGGTACACAGATTGTGAAGCGACGAATAGGCGCAGACGATGTCGAAAGCTTCAAAGGCCAGAACGCCCGCTTCTTCCTGTGCACAGCGCCTGCGTTGCTGGCCGCGCTTGAAGGGTGGCTGCAAGGAGAAAAGGTTGTGTGGGAGGACTTTGGGTACTGAAGCCAGTGCGATAGTACAGTAAAGAAATTGATCTGCTTGTAGTTACAGTGATTTGGCCTTCATCTCCCGGATAACCGGAGCTTTGGTGTTAGTTCACAGCGGTGCAAAGGACAAGAGAACCCGAGTTTGCATCTGACTTGGATGTGGGGAGCTGTTCCACTGCCGGTCTAGTCAAGTCTGGGGCCGAGGAGGCTGTTTTGGCTTGTGTAGATCTTGATCTTCAGACTCACTCATCAGGCTCTTGGTTCAGTGCAGTTCAGTGTCTCAGTGCCCTGACCTAGTACAATATTGCGTCCAAGAAGTAGTCATATGAACTATTGCCACCTCCGCTACCGTATGTAGCACACGAAAAGGTTCCCTACTCCACGTTGTTAAAATAAATCCCGGATTCACTTCCCCGCAAACATGTTCGGGAGATGAGTTACGGTTTATCCACTCCCCCGCGCTTTGAGGATGCGGATCCGCACTCTGGGCTTTATTTTGTCCATATCACGTAAGGACAACTGGAGATTACTTTTTTCAAGCTAATGAGTTGCTAGAGGGATTCTTGCTCCAAGTTTGTTGTCAATGCCATGAAGATGGGAAGTGGAGTGAAGAGAGTTTCACCGGGTTGCAGAGTGTTACGGTCTATCCAATGTAGTGGCTAGAACGCTCGGCTAGGAGAAGAGACAAAGAATTGCCACAATATTAGTGAACGGAAAGGTAAAATCTTCGAATTACCCCAATTGTTGAACTCTGGTGGATCTCACTAGGTCCCCGAATTCGCTCAAAGTTGATGTTTTCTTAATATCTCTCAAACAAGGCATATATGCAGTGTATCATGCCCATCATGTACCCTTCACTTTACGCGATATAGTTCCTGGTCTGGCAGCATATCTTTCTTCCTCTGAAAATCTCTCAACACGCTACCAATTTAGTAATTCCTCGGAATCTTTCAAATTGCTGACCCCGAGTTCCCGAAGCTTAGGAGCAGTGAGTTGCTGGTCCGCTGTCGGCGACAGGAAATGCGAATTTCGGAAGCCCCATTGCTCACCCCAAAGCGGAACCGGCTAAAACTCCTTCATCGCAATGCAATACGATGGAGACCTGGTGTATCGTCGCAGAAACAGCAGTAAAAACGCCAGTTTTGGCCGGGGGCTATAGTGGACCTCTTTCTATGCTCTTTCGAATTATCAATTGGTCCGCTAAACAGCTCGACGGCATTACTGATTTCTCGGCGCTTCACTAGTAACTAGGCGAGCCTTTTGTATGAAACTCTTTGGTCAAAAAGGGGAAAATAACGCCTTCACATATAGAAAGAACAATGTGTGAATCTGTGCCCTTGACACAAACTATTATAAATTGGGTAGATTGAGTTAGGACTTGTTTTGGACGATCATGAACTTGGGTTGAGTCCAATTTCTCGTTCTCGTGAGATGAGTCTCAGTTGGTGGTTCGATGTTGTTCAATCGAGTCGACAAGAGGGACAATATTCGGGCTTATTTCTCTTGTTTCTCCGAAATAGAGTACTTGATTTAGGCGTAGACTATTAAGATAGGCTAAAGACTACAGTATGTACAGTCGAGCATGATCTGATCTTACTCCTACTCCTCAAGTCGTAACATGCAATTTGCTCGTGTCAATTTCCGGGACAGGGTGCGGTTTTTGCCATCACGGAAACCGTTAACAACGGTGGAGCAATTCACCACGCACCGATTCAATGGTGTTACTGTAAGCTCCAGGGATGAGCGTGGAGTGCATTGCTGCAAGAGAGATTTAGACATATAACAAATTACTGCTATTTGAGAGATTTAATGAGCGATTCTTGACGCTGCTTCTCTGAGTTGTTTCGATTAACTAATGCAGTCGTATTCGACTTTCTGAGATAACGTAGTTGCGCGGACAATTTATGTAATTGTGAATTCAACAAGAAACTTCCCGAGAAACGCAACGCAACGCAGTGTTTCTGATTATCAAGATTGCTAGCTACTGTAGAACACCCCGCATATCCTGACAAGGATTAAGGGAACTGATTGTCGCTGGGATGCAATCTGATTGACTCACGCTGCTGATAAAGCTTTCTTTGTGGACGAGATGAAGTCAGATTGGAGAACAAGCCAGTCCTAATCAGAAGCAAAAGGCAAACCAAGATGCCATGAGAAATCACCAGGGTTTTCGTTTGAGGGTTCGATCGACAAAGGCCAAGAAAGCTGTTACAGTGACGGTCTAGACTTTGAAAACTGTTACAGTAACAAGGCCCAGCGGTGTAGAAATTGTTTCCCAACAGTTACCTGTAGAGCAAATGACCTTGATGAGACTCGCATAAGAGACAGCTTGACAGAAACTATCGCAACAGGTTTGGGTTTTGAGGCTTGCCAAGGCCAGTGATTTTGGTCTAGTTTATTACAGGGAACTTTGATACCGTACCGTACTGTCCTGCTGTTGCTGCCGTGTCTTGTCCTTGTGTCCCTGTATCACGTTCCCTCGAGCCGGGCTTCGGTGGAGTGGCTCAGATCGCCTTCGTCATACCCCGCCACGAACAGTTAGAGGACGTGAATGATTTGAGTGAGTAACCGAGAGTTTATCAGGATCGAACATGTGAGAAAAGTCAATGTGTCGTAGCAAAGAGCTTTGTGTCCTTTGTATAGTATGTATGGTAGAGCTCAAACAATCAGGAGCTCCAAGAAGTCGCTGCGAGTTGTGACAATAGGCGAAACTAACTGATCCAGGCATCACCCTGTGCAAAACCAACAACAGTCAATTCCCTGGACTTTGTACTCCACAGACATCGATGGCGTGCCAGAAGTCAAAGGGCCTGGACTTTCGTGTTTGTGGGTGCGTGCGAATTTGTCGATGGCAGCTGTAACTATAGTGATTTTTGGGCGGACAAGACAAGACAAGACGGGACGGGGACTGGGGTTCCAATGGCTTCACTTCAGGCTCTCTAGCGGTCCTGAAACTGACCTACCAAGTGTTTCGGTTCGAGTCCATCAGAAGCGATAGCTTATGCCGTCCCACAATTCCTTATTAAGATTCGGTGCACGCGCAGCTGTGGATTGCATTGCATTGCGCCGCACCTGCCCACCATCTTTTTTTACCTGCTGGCCTGTCGCCTGTCGCCTGTCGCCTTCCTAGGTGCGGAAGAACTGCACTAGACTGTACCTGCCCTGCCTGGAGATTTGTATCCCAATTCTCCCACCTAGTCTAGAAGGCCCGGAAAGAAAACCTCCCTTCCTTCTTCTACTTTAAGTTCAACTCAACTCAACTCTCTCATCATCTTTTCAAGTTTACCATCACTTTCACTCACTCACATATAATTACACCAATAAGCGACAACTCTCCACCTCCCCCGCGACTCATATTGTATCATCGACTATTGTAAAACAGCACTCTATTGTACTTGCTGATTTCCGGAACCCCCGCCATCGCCGCAAGCCTAGACTGCCTATCGGTTCGGTTCGTCAAATACTTGCGCTGTCCTCGCCTCGACAAAACAACAATCGCAATCTTGCCACATCCACTTTCTCAATTATCGCCTGATCGCTTCGACAACATCTACAGATATTTCTGCTCAGGCCCGCCCATTTTCTAAGACTCGGTCGTAGTTCGGTCTCTGTACCGATACTGCCGTGCCCCTCGCTCCCGCCCGCCGTCACCTGCCGCCGGCGCCGGCCGTTGCTTGTCGGATCGCGAAACCCCTCGTTCCGCACAACCCGCCACTTTCCATCTCTCGGGACTCGATATCAACACACGAATTATATCCAAAATGGCCTGCGACTACCAATACGTCAAGAAGCACACCAGGGAGGGCTACGTCTTCCCTTCGCACCGTTTCCAGCGAACATGCTCTCCGGATAAAACTCCGCTTTGCCTCGTGGCTTGCGGTTCTTTCAGCCCAATCACGTTCCTTCAGTACGTTTTTCCCTACAGAAATTGGATTTATCGCACCATCGTGTCTTTTGACTGGGCAAGATTCTTTCACGTTCTCATCATCATCTGAAATGATGAAAATTCGTTAAGACTGTAGCTAACTTTTGAGCAGTCTTCGAATGTTTCCCATGGCTAGAGACCATGCTCGTAACGAGAGTAGGTTGATTGCTCATTACAATGTCTAAACCACCGCTGACAAGAATTAGACTTTGAGGTTGTTGCAGGAGTTTTGAGTCCTGGTAAGTGAACTTGGCGTTTCAAAAACCATCAAATAAACTAACCCTTTGGTAGTCAGCGATGCCTACAAAAAGAAGGGCCTCGCCCCTGCTCATCACCGCATTGAGATGTGCAGACTTGCGACTGAGAACACCTCCAAGTGGCTCATGGTGGACCCTTGGGAGGCCGAGAGCCCAACTTACATCCCAACTGCCAAGGTGCTTGATCACTTTGACTATGAAATTAACGAGGTTATGGGCGGCATTGAGTGCACTGACGGTACTCGAAAGCGTTGCCGTATTGTACTCCTTGCTGGCCTTGACCTAATCCAGACCATGTCTACTCCAGGTGTGTGGGATGAGCGCGATCTCGACCACATTCTGGGCAACTACGGCGTGTTTGCTCTCGAGCGCACAGGAACTGAAATTGATTCAACCCTTGCGAACTTGAAGCAATGGGAGAAGAATATCCACATTATTCGTCAGGTAAGTTACCTATGATGCACAAGTTGGCCACACGATATTGACAACATAGGTTGTCACCAATGACATTAGCAGCACAAAGATCCGTCTGCTACTTAAGCGAAACATGTCCATCGACTTCCTGATCCCCGATGATGTTATCAGCTACATCTACGAGCACAACCTTTACCGCGATCTCGATATGCCTGATTCCAAGGGCAAGGAGAAAGCTCTTACGAATGGTCCCGATGTCGGAACCAGCACTGGTTGAATTCCTATATGGAATTCAAGTAAACGACAAAACCAGCGCCCATCCTTACCCCGGCCCCGATGCAGCTAGCGAGCGTTGAGCACAGTGGCCAAATAATAAGACCCGATGACGCAAATACCAGAGCCGAAACACTGGGTCGGAATAGCTTCTGGCAGATATTTGTTTTGAGTCGTTTCCGTATCAGGGTCAAGGGGTATTTTGTTATAGACAGCGCAGCGAACCATTATGGACGAGTTTGGTCCAGTATTACATGCGCCGAGTTTGAGATATAGAAGGTGTGGTGATGAGGAGGTGGATTTTCACTTTCCTTTATTACGTCGCTCTTGACGCAACCCGCTTTGGATAAGCGGTTGGGTAGAGCTCACTTTTTTTCTTGAGCGGAGTTATTTCCATCAATTGAGGCATACTACGTCGGAGTCTCCCGATATTTCGGAGTTCTCCTAGTTATCAATCTTGCCTTGCAGTGTTTACAGGACTAGTTCACTCGGATTGCCGGGGTTCTCTAGCTGTTGATATGCACGTGTGTGGCTAAGGAATCATCTCAGAATGGATGAGATATTTGCCTCAGTCCCCTGCAGTCTACATAACTGATGATGGTTGATGATTATTGATGCCTCGATCTGTTTGAGAGACTTAAGTTGACGAGACATGTTATTATACATATTTGGAGTTTTAGTTAGGGAGATACCCGCCGTTGAATTGATTATGGCCAATTGACCAAGTCCATGCGTTCTGACAAGCTTGGTCTGAAACTAGATTCATCTCTATAGAGTGAATGACAGGCGAGCAGGGTCATCTTTTGCATAAGACCAACCCTCCGTCCATGAACGGAAGATAGCTCCGTGAGACAATATCTCCGATTCGACTCCTTCTTTCTCGGGCAAAATTGCACGAGGACAGGGTCAACCAATGGACGTTTCCAATTGATCAACATATTGTCTTGTCATTGCCGAGGCGAAAAAAAAAGCAGCAAGGAAGCACAAAGCTACAAAAGGTACCTGCAGAAAAGGGCAAAGCGCCGAATAGTTAATCGATGCTGAGTGGCCACCTCCGATTCGGCGCATAGATAAACGTGCCAGATCGATAGGGCATTTGGAGGCTTGGCAGCGGCATTGGACGAACAATCGACGTCGAATTATAGTGATAGACTCTTTGCCAAGGGGATAATCACTGCGCGGACTCGGTATCGCTTTGGGTCTTCTGTCCCGTGGGAGGCAAGCTTGAGCAAGGGGTCATTTTCTTTTTCTACCTAAGGCCAGGATAGGTAGGTAGAGGTAGGTCTTGGAGTAGTATCGTGGATACAAATAGCTGAGCATGGCCCTGTCGATCAATTGAAGGAACTCAGGGACCCTTCAGTTCACGGCAGTCGTTCTTTCGCAAACATGAAGCTCCAATTCCTTGTCTCCTCCCTCATCAGCCCGCTGGTCACTGCCTTGACCATCGCTGAGATCAATGGTGATCAATTCCTTTCTCCTTACCAGGGAAAGAATGTCACAGATGTAGAGGGTCTCGTCACAGCTGTTGGAAGCAGCGGCTTTTACTTGCAATCGACAAAGCCTGATCGCAACGCTGCTACTTCCGAGGGACTGTACATCTTTGGAAAGTCGGCTGTCGGCAATGTTTCTGTAGGAGATGTTATCACCCTCGATGGTTTCATTGAGGAGTATAGGTGTGTCTCATCAAGTCAGTTATGTCTGAATATTGCTAAGAAATTGTTAGATCCAACAAGGATTACGTCTATCTGACGGAACTTTCTTCTCCCAAGAACATTGTCGTCAAGTCTTCTGATAACAAGCCCAAGCCCAAGGTCATTGGCAAGGATACTGGCAATCCTCCCGGAAAGCAATTCACCAAGCTAGACGACGGCAATGTTTTTGCTGTTCCTAACAATAAGAGCCTCGTCTCAGTGCAAAATCCCAAGCTGAATCCCAAGTCGTATGGTCTCGACTTCTGGGAGAGTCTTTCTGGCGAGCTCGTCACTGTTTCCAAGGCTTATGCTCTTAGCCGACCTAACACTTACGGCGATTTCTGGGTTAGAGGCGATTGGAAGGTTTCAGGTCTGAACAAGCAGGGTGGCTTGACTATGGTTGGCAGCGGTATGTTATACTAGAGTACTAATTGTTGTCTTGGCTGACTTTCTAGATGCTAACCCCGAGGCCATTGTCATTGGCTCTCCTCTGGACGGCACAAAGAACCCTGACGACACCAAGCTTGGCGACTTTGTTGGTGATATCACTGGCGTTGTGACATACGGCTTTGGTTTCTACCGCATTCTTCCTCTCACTGCCACCAAAGTCAGCAAGCGCTCTAACCCCGAGCACCCTGCCGTTAGCTTCACTAGCAAGGGATCCTGCAAGGGCATCACTGTTGCCGACTACAACACTGAGAACCTGAACCCCGAGTCTGCTCACCTTCCCCTCGTTGTCGAGCAAATCGTTGAGAAGCTACGCACTCCTGACCTGATCTTCCTCCAGGAGGTCCAGGACAACAGCGGTGCTGCCAACGACGGTGTCGTGTCTGCTAACAAGACCCTCGCTGCTCTTGCTGATGGCATCGAGGCTTCCAGCGGCGTCGTGTACGAGTGGGCTGAGGTCGTGCCTGATAACAACCTTGATGGCGGTCAGCCTGGTGGCAACATCCGCCAGGCATACCTCTACCGCCCTGACGTTGTTGAGCTCGTCAACCCCAACGAAGGCAAAGCTGGCGACGCCAATGCTGTTCTCGACGGTCCTTCATTGAAGTTCAACCCTGGCCGTATTGAGCCTGCCAACCCCGTGTGGGACAACAGCCGTAAGCCTCTCGTTGCTCAGTGGAAGCCTGTCAAGGGCACCAAGAAGTCTTTCTTCACTGTCAACGTCCACTTTGGTAGCAAGGGTGGCTCGTCTTCCATGCACGGCGATGCTCGTACCCCTGTGAACAAGGGCGTTGAGAAGCGAACCGAGCAGTCCAAGGTCACTGCTGTAAGTTCCTGTCTCTCTTCACTATCTTGCAACAAACTAACCACCTATAGGACTTTGTTGCCCAGATCCTTAAGAAGGATAAGAAGGCTCACGTTATCGTGGCTGGTGACTTTAACGAATTTGCTGATGTCGCGCCCATTGACACTTTCGTCGAGACCTCTGGTCTCGTTGATATTGACGACGCCGCTAAGATCCCCATGACGGAGCGATACACATACTTGTTCGACAGCAACTGCCAGGCCCTTGACCACATGTTCATCAGCAAGGAGTTGAAGAAGGGTATCAAGTATGAGCACATGCACATCAACACTTGGCAGGATAAGGAGGGTGAGGTCAGTGACCATGACCCCAGTGTTGCCCTGTTCGATCTGTGCTAGATAGTACAATAGTGTAAATAATTGTATATTAGTCGATTAATTCGCTTGATCTAAACGTTTTACAACCACCCCTCTTGCCGTGTCTGCGGTCAGGAGTTATTCATGGCTGCCATCATCATCGTCCTCGGGGTCTCCTTCGACATTCTCGTCTTCGCCCTCCTCATCTTCATCACTGTCATCATCCTGACCTGGATCTGGCATGACGATACTATTCAGAAATGAAACCTAAGTGTGTTAGCCAATTCAACGGTGTAATGAACAAGAGACTTACAAATCCAACCATCGGGCGGATAATCTCACTGATCTTTTGTTGCGCATCATCTCGATAAAACAAACCATCGTCAATCTGAGTTCCAACAGTAAAATTCCTCAACTTCAACAGTGCAATATCACGATGCTCTGCTGTGAAGCCTTTCGGCTTTGTCTTGAGCGCATTGCTTTGGTTCTTTTCCGCAAACGCAAGCAACGCTGACTCGGGATCGGATTTCTTAGCCGCCTTGGGTAGGAAGATGCGCTTAAAAGCTTCATCGTTTAGAGCGCGACGCCATCGATTCGGTCGCTCGTCAATGCTGGCGCGAAGTCTGTGCATCTGATCACCACTAGGACACCAGAGACCGCCACCAATGAAGGACTTTTTGGGCTCGCAGTGGATATAGTAGCAGGCATATGGGCCTTTACGGCCTGTGCGAGACCATGCAGCAGAGAAGTGAGGCTGTAGTCGTGAGCAGGTATCTAGAATGCAGTGGAAAGAGACATACCTTGTATGGTGTTGGATCTTTGCTGAAGCGAATGTCTCTGTGGATGCGAAAGCTCAAGTCCTTGATGGGTAGCTCAGGAATCGTCTCATCTGCGTCGATAACTGTTTCTGATGTACATTCAACGAAAGAGTTCCAATCTTTTAGAGCACGTCGGTACTCTCCATCGTGTGCTATACAAGTCAGTCGAGTTTCAAGATTAGCAGTATTGTTGCACTTACACTTTAACCAAGGCCGCTGGTTGTTTGCTTTGAGATCTCTCAAGAACAACAACGTATTCTTGTGTAATTTGAAATCTTGGTATTCCACGCCATCTGTATCCCTCATCTTCTCCAATGGGATAACAGTGACCTTCATAGGGGCATCTTCATCATCCTCATCGTCGTCGTCCTCTTCTTCTTCTTCTGGTTCCTCCTTGGCTAGCTCGTCTCCGTAAGACTCCTCGGACTCCTCCTTTTTCAACTGCTTCTTTGAGGGTCTTCCACGCTTCTTTGGTGGCGGCGCATCGCTCTCTTCTGTAGCATCGCTACTCTCAAAGTATTGACTTTTGATGGTGGAGGTGCGTCGGAAGGTTCGGCGAGTAGTCTCAACAGCCTCTGCAGCACGTTTTCGAGGAGGCATTCTGGATAATTGAAAGGATCGATTAAGGTAAAGGGACCCAAAATGTCATTCAAAACTATTAATGAATATCTTGGAACTCGAACAAAGATAGCAGCGTCCATGTCGTCATTGCATTAGTCTGTCGCGACTACGCGTTTCAGGGGACACGAAGTCACGTGTGTCTTTGATAATGATCCTTCTAAGTCACAATCTTACAACTGCCATCATAGATCTACCAGCTTATGGGCATCTTGATCAATAACATCGCATTGATTATTCCCGATTTTCAATGATAAAGCTCCCATTTACAAAAACTACCAGCAAGAGTTATGTGCAGCGATAGTGATTGGTCTAACCTAGACCAGCCTTCACCTATAGACAATATCGTCAACAAGATAGCTTCGTCCCATTCGATGCTTTTGAATCACGAAGCCTTCTCACTACCTCCACTCTCCTCACTAGGGCCCTTGATCGCCGCAAGTCGCTTTTTGCACGCAAACATCTTCTCCAAGAAGTCGATGTCTCCAAGCTTTTGAAGCAACCACTCGTTGGAACGCTGCTCATCGCCCTCCTCCAAAACTGGACCAGTGACCTCAGCGAGGATAGTCCAAGTACGGGCAGCGGCACGAAGCCGTCCCCAATCCTGGCTCTGCATAGCAGCCTCTTCTTCTTCGAAATAGATGATTCTGCCAATTTTCGATAGTCGTGTTTCCCAGTTGCTGTCCAAGACTCCTTCCTTTGCTTTCTTGATGAGTTTCGCTTCGTACCTTTCCCATTTCTCGGTAGGAATCAAAGACCTTTCTTGCTCGATACTGGAAATCGTGCACTGAAGACGTCTAATGGCTGCTTCTGACTGTTCGGGTGTCGGATCTGCTTGCAGTTTATCTAGCATGGTGAGAAGCTTAGGCTTGAATTCATCCCAATGGTTGGCAGTAACATCTTGGGCCGCAGCGACAATCTCAAGAATGTCGGATCTGCAAAAGGGTGACAGATAGCCTTCAGCGTTGTTGACGGAGACATCTTCCATTTGGGCGTCTTCCTGATGTTGCTGGGATTTGGGAGACGTAGCGCTCTGATCAGCAACTTCATTGTTTGATGCCTGTTGCATGATCGATGTCCCATTCTTCTCAGCATCCTTTCTACTGCTAGAGTCGATCTCCATAGAACTTGGCGTCTCTTGGTTTGCCTGGTTGAATGATTCTTCAGTGGTTGATTCAGGAACGGCGTGATTGTTTGTTTGTCGTGAAGTCTTGGACACTGGAGAGCTGGTGACGCCCTTGGCACCTCCTTTCGTAAACTTGATGCGTCTCCTGGGGCTGTCGTCAGTCGTTGGCGTGACCTTTGACGTGGCTGCAGCTTCAGTACGCCTTTGGACTTTGTTCCTGGGACTTTCAGGAGGACTAAGCGACCTTTTCTTTCCAGCACTCTTCTTCTTAGAATCTTTACGGGCGGACTTTGGCTCGTTGGAGTTCTTCATGGTTTCTATAAATTCCTGTGCAGTGTTTGCAGCATTGAGCTGAGCTCGCTTGTCTTCGATATCGAAGTTAGCGGGTGGTGGCATCAGTTGTGCTTGGGGCTGAGAGCCATCAGTGAATTTAAGGGGGCACTTTTCTCGTGCTTGTGCGGAATTCATTCGACGGCAGTTCGAGACAAACTCGATTATGGCGCTGCTCAGGTGAGCGAACTCTGCATTTGTACTGTAGCCTCTTAATTCAGCTTCACGGAAGATGGCTTGGAGATGCTCGATGAAGTTGTTTCCAAGTTTGGCCAATATTGGGCTTTCGTTGTTGGTCTGGTAGCGCCAATGAAGCTTTGCACGATGGTGTGCAGATGGAAGATTCAATGCAGAGGAAGAAATGATGCTATCAGGCAGCACAATTCAAAGCACAATCCATGAAGGCTGCAACAAACAGTAGCCACTGGTAACAGCTGTTGATACAAACGCACTCCATATTGTCAGCGCTGCACCTGAGGTTGGCATTGTCATGACTGCCTGACACTGGCAACATCAAAAAGCGTTGATAAGTATTACGACCAGCAATCTCTTTTTCCCCCCGAAACATCCCGCTCGCCTTCCTTCGCAAACAGCCTTCCTGAACATAAAAGTGCACATTCTCTCGCGCTTGCCGCTCCTACAATTGTCGATAACCACCTGCCGCGAACCCACCACCATGGCTTACCAATTCAACCAAGATCACGAGTTAGTTAGTTTCTCTCCTATCATACAAACCATTAACATCATAAAGAAACCACTATCTCGCGGCCATGGGCGGACAGCCGCTTAACGGCACTGACGACGCTTTCATCTTGCGGTACATCGCCAACAAACCCAAAGAACCCAACTCGTACAACATCGTACTTCTCGGCTCTAGCCTTTTCGGGCGTTTCAAGTACATGGGAAAAGACCTTGCCATCAAACGTAATCCCTGTGTCTTGAATCTGGGCATGACCTTGGGCGGTGACAGGATCCAGAATGTGCAGTCTCACATCGACAAGGGTCTCCTTCATTCCCTCAAGCACTACCAGCCAAAACTGAGGCTCATCTACATTCAAATGGGAGACGGCAACCTCACCGAGACTGGCCTGCAAAAGGCTGATGCTGAGGCTTATGGCAGAGTAATCAAGAGCCTACGAGATGAACTTCCAGACGTGAAGATCGTCATCACTGCGTTCTTCGTGCAGCGCGGGCTTAGCGAAGCGATTATTGGGGAGGCGAACCAAATGCTGAAGGAAATTGCTGACGAGAATGGTGAATCAGTCTCATTCTTGCCTTTTGGGGAGGATCAGAAGGAAATCATGAGCGATGATCGAATTCACCTGAATAACCTTGGGTATCGAAAGTGGAGTGAACTCCTGGTGAATGATATGAAGGGTCGTTAAATGGGGAATGGAAAGGAACATGACTGGCCTATGCTTCCAAAGATAGTACTGAAGATGGAGGCAATGGCTATAAACTCCAGTTATTGACTGAGCTTGCTTGCAGTCAAGATGTTGTACAAACCTAAGGTTATACACCTGAAGTATAAGCAAGACGCTAGAAGGGGTACCAACCATACTTATAGTTTAATTAAAAAGTCCATCGTAAGCATCCAGATCCATTGTAAGGACACAGTTCTCTACCAGCTAGCTGGCCAAGGGAGAACCAGCTCGCACTCCAACACGGTTATTTATGTCTAATGACTATGCCTAAGACTTAAATGGACTACCATGACATGTCTGCAAATAGATTCTAACTTGATCACAACCAGGCAATAAAAAGGCAGGCTTCATATGGTATTGGCTTTAAAATCATCATGACATTGCGCTATCTACTTTACATACTGCGCATTGAGCCTCCAACCAAAACGAATAGCTTCATTTATACTCTTTTCCCAATCAGTCTATGCATTTACAGCTCATCGTGGATGTTGTCATCCTGCTCGGCACCAGCGCCACCGGCACCCTGGTACATCTTGGAGGTGATAGGGTAAGCGACGTTGGACAGCTTCTCCTTCTGCTCCTCGAAGTCCTCAGCGGTGGCGTCGGCGCCGTGCTCCTCAAGCCACTCGTTGGTCTCCTTGACGGCGTCAAGGATCTGGAATTTGTTAGCATGTGATTTCTTTTTGTTGTTCTGGGTAGTGTGTGAACTTACAGTCTCCTTCTCCTCCTCGTCGATCTTGCCACCAAGACCCTCCTCATCGTTGACCTGGTTCTTGAGAGAGAAAGCGTAGTTCTCAAGGCCGTTTCGGGCCTCGATGCGCTCACGGGTAGCCTTGTCCTCCTCAGCGTACTTCTCAGCCTCAGCGACCATGCGCTCAATCTCCTCGGGAGTGAGACGGCCCTTGTCGTTGGTGATGGTGATGGACTCCTGCTTGCCAGTGCCCTTGTCGTGGGCAGAGACCTTGAGGATACCATTGGCATCGAGCTCGAAAGAGACCTCGATTTGAGGAACACCACGAGGGGCAGGGGGGATACCGGTAAGCTCGAACTTTCCGAGGATGTTGTTGTCCTTGGTAAGAGATCGCTCACCCTCGAAGACCTGGATGAGAACCACGGGCTGGTTGTCGGCAGCGGTGGAGAAGATCTGGCTCTTGCGAGTAGGGATAGCGGTGTTACGGGGAATCAGCTTGGTCATGACTCCACCGGTGGTCTCGATACCGAGGGTAAGAGGGTTGACATCCATGAGGACGACACCGGAAGTACCCTCCTCACCGGAAAGAACACCAGCCTGGACAGCGGCACCGAAAGCGACAGCCTCATCAGGGTTGATACCCTTGGAAGCCTTCTTGTTGAAGAAGTCCTCAATGAGCTGCTGAACCTTGGGGATACGGGTAGAACCACCGACGAGAACGATGTCGTCAACGTCGGACTTCTTGAGCTTGGCGTCCTTGAGAACCTGCTCAACAGGCTTCATGGTCTTCTTGAAGAGGTCGATGTTGAGCTCCTCGAACTTGGCCTGGGTGAGGGTCTCGGAGAAGTCCTTGCCCTTGTGGAAAGCCTCGATCTCGATACGGGTGCTCTTCTGAGAAGACAGAGTACGCTTGGCCTTCTCGGCCTCACGCTTGAGCTTACCCATGGCCTTGAGATCCTTGGTGATATCGACGTTGTTCTTCTGGTTGTACTGCTTGGCGAAGTAGTTGATGACACGCTGGTCGAAATCCTCACCACCAAGGTGGGTGTCACCAGCGGTAGCGAGAACCTCGAAGATACCGTCGTCAATGGAGAGGAGAGAAACATCGAAGGTACCACCACCAAGATCGTAGACAATGATCTGGCGCTCACCGTCGGTCTTGTCAAGACCGTAGGCGATAGCGGCGGCGGTGGGCTCGTTGACGATTCGGAGGACATTGAGACCGGCAATGATACCGGCGTCCTTGGTGGCCTGTCGCTGGTTGTCCTGCGAAGGGGTTAGCTGGCTGGTCGATGTGCGAGGCTGAGCTGTCAAGACTTACGTTGAAGTAGGCGGGGACGGTAACGACGGCGTGGGTGACCTTCTTACCGAGGTAGCCCTCAGCGACCTCCTTCATCTTTCCGAGAACCATGGCAGAAATCTCCTCAGGAGTGAACTGCTTCTTGGCACCATCGACCTCAACCTGGACGACGGGACGGTCATCACGGTTGACGACCTTGAAGGGGAAGTGCTTGATATCACCCTGGAGGGTCTTCTCGGAGTACTTGCGACCAATGAGACGCCTAAAGACAGCTGTTAGCGATTGTTGAGGTTTGTAGGAAACTCGGGAAGAGCATACTTGATATCGTAGATGGTGTTGGTGGGGTTAGCGGCGGCCTGGTTCTTGGCGGCATCTCCGACGAGACGCTCATCCTCGGTGAAGGCGACGTAGGAAGGAGTAATTCGGTTACCCTGATCGTTGACGAGAATCTCGACCTTGCCCTTCTGCATCACACCGACACAGCTGTAAGTGGTTCCCAAATCCTGGACAAGTCAGTTAGCGGGGTCGTGTCATGATGAGGAGGGATGTAAATGGGAATTGAACGTACAATACCAATGACGGTTCCGTAGCTGTCGACATCGTCGGCCTGAACAGTCTGGACGAAAGCCAGAGGAGAGAAGAGGAGGGCGATCCAACAAAGGAGTCCCAGGCCAAGGGCCATTGAGCTCCTTGATCGAGCCATGATGAGCTCTTGTGTAGTAGTTGCTTTTACTGATTGAAGTGCAACAAGACTTTATGATGAGAAAAAGAAAAGGAAAACAAGACAATCAATCGTCAAGCAAAGGCTTCTGAGTTCTCGTCTCTTGCCTTGCACACAAATTGTTTGTTGGGTATCTTTGAATGTTGGAAGAAGCGGGATTGAGAAGAGGAAAGGCCGACAACTTATTAAGTAAGGCGCTCTCGGAGCTAAACTGTCTCCAAAAAAAAGTTAAGGTGTCCAGATGGCACAAAAGGCCAGATTTCACATCATTCGTAGCCCCACGTGACAGGGGTCTTGACTTTTGTATGGGGCTTCAGCACTGTACATGCCGCCTTTTCTAAGTTGCGCATGCTATAAACTTATTGGAGGAGATACTTTTGTGTAGGAATCAGAGACAGTGTCTGAAGAACAAGGCTGTTCTTACCCCTGGCACACTTAAACAGTGAGCGCGCCTCAATCACAGGGGGGTTCCCAGTGCCGCTGATGGCCTCTGCGTAGAAGTACAGCGCCACCTTGAATCAGTATACAGAGAACATGTTAGAAGATACGAAGGATCGCGATGACTTCTACGACTTTCTATAGACAGTGACTCACGTCAGATTCTGCCTGTTGAATGGGATCATATGCAACCGTGATCAAGGTTAGGAGTCAATAGTATGAGTATATTGGTATTCTATCAGAAACTAAATTATTCACTGCGATGGAATAAAGGAAACTTGGCCTCTTTCAAACTCCAGATTCTCGAATATTCCCACCGTTCATCGGTCAGTGGGTCTTTTCGGAGCCTAGCTACCGAAGGTGTCCTTTTTGGTGACTGCAACAGAGGATCCTCATATCCCTTAATATCGTATATTGTATGACAAGCTCAGGCACAAGTTGTCCGTCTGATCATCCTTCCGTACCAATGAATAGCAAGTTCAGTTTCATGATAGGCCACGTTGAAGTTTATCCAAAACTGAAGATTCCTTGAATCGTGGTTGGATGATGATAAGCTGAGGTACCCACTCTAGCCACCCTACACCAAACAACACCTACAGAGGCAGGCGGTTCAGGAAATAACCTGCACACCACTATATTAAAGCATAAGGGATGATGAAAGACTTCAGGATAGCTTAGGCGACTTAGTAAAGGTTTTAGGCTATTATTTCTGTCAAGCTTGCTCTGTGTGTGGATTATTATGCAACCCACTTGAGGGGTGCACAAGCAACAATCTATATACTTAAACTATACCACATACTAAAGCCTCAGAGATGACAAAAAGTATTCAAAATAATTAAAGATTGCATAAAATAAACCTTGTATTATTGCTTCAGAAGTGACTTCCAGCAACAGTAAGTTCTCAGCTTGCCGATCCCATCTGCAAAGTAATATATGAGCTCGCGTGCCAGTTCAATATTAAATCCAGATCAGTTATAGAACGGCAGCCAACGCCTAATTACGGTTTACTATCTATTACCAGAGAAGCAGTGATTGAGTTCCTAGGTCATCTGAGGCGATGATATGCTCCTCAAGATCGCCTTTTACACATTTGTGTTGATATTCCCCAGTGTAGTTGATCTTGGTCTTGATAGGCCGATCTCATCCCAAAACTTGGCCGATGGAAGCATAAGAGACGAAATTAGTCAGTTACTTTATGCGACTTTAGGGCATAGCCTTAGGCCATTTATTTTTGTACTCTAAAGCTTGGACGCCAGCTTTTCTGTTGGCCCCTAGCCAACAATTTCATGATATACCACCTTTGGAAGCATATTCGATTATCCTAATACCCCGCCGACATTGTCGGCAAATTATATGAGATCGTCCAATGACTTCATTCTCAATCGAACTGTATGTATTTGGCTGATTAGAGGTATACCAGACGCCTGGAAGGATGGGTGCAGCCTTTCGCTTGACAGAGCCCTTGCCTGCAGTACTAGGAGACCGTACTTGCTGGTTAGATGTCTGAAGTTTCAAGCCTGGGACAACGTTAGATATATAAGTATAGGGTCTGGGTAGTCATACTCAGTGGTGTCACGTAAGCAGAAGCAGCCTGTGGTCTGACTGGAGTAGGAGCAAGGAGTGCTTTCAAATCCTCTACCGCGAATTCAACTTTGAGACGGGAGTATTCTTCCCCGGGAAACTTGGTACTCAAGACGTTCTGGATACTCGCGGGTAGGGTATTCCATGGCCTTGAGTCTTGTCAGAAGATGTTATTATAGATAGAGGACAAACTTACACTTTTCCTATATGCTCAAGGAGGAGGATCTGGGCAACAAGATAAGCTTTGGCGCAATCATCCACTCTATCGCTCTGGTCTTTGAGCTCTCTTTTGCGAGGCGGGTCGAGAGTGACAGTGCTGTCCTTGAGACTGTGGTATGTTCTCAATTAAGCTTCCTAACTGGATTGATGCATCACAAAGTCGTTCAGGATGACGTTGATGGTGGCCGTGTTATCCATGTTGGTAGCCATTGTTGTAGGAGGATGAAGGTGACGTAGAGAAGGGGGGAGAGAACTGAATGATATAGACGACCTTAAAGAACGGGCTGACTGCCACCGAAGTAGACAGAACAAGCAAACCAGGCCATGAGTGACACCGGTAACCGAACGAATCCAGAAGTCTTCCACAAATAGGGGGGGAAGGTCGGCGGCGTCTTTGCGCTCTATGGGAAGGAGCTCCTTCCGTTCCGCTGTGGCCTTCAGGTTCGGGTCCGAAACATAACGCAATTAGGAAGAGGCAGCTGCCTGACGCGACACCTTCCCGTCACAAGAGCAATTTCTACCTGCCCACATCCCATTGCATTTACCTACACCTTGAGTATAGTAGGTAGAATTGGCCAGCAATATTACCCCTAGGTATCTGTCCGAAAGGATGATCTTTAATCTGTAACATTCGCAAGACTTCTTCGCTTGTCCGCACCATTAAACTAGACGTGAACCTGTTATGGGTGAGAACTTAGAGGTGGGATTGCCTTGATAGGCCTTGTAAGTAAAGAGAGATGCCCTTCTGTGTTGTTGTAATCTAGTTTCAGTGTCTCCTTTTTGTACAGCTTTGTTTCCAAAATGCGTTTTATTCAAGTCCGCCATAGACTCAATGCAGCGCTTGATGATGCGTCAATTATTATCATTTGTGAAGTTCTTATATATGCCATGTCGTCTAGTATGCAAATCAGTATCAAATGATCGCTTTAATATCACTAAACGAGACATCCTTGTTATACAGATTCCTCTGCGAGAACTGCCTTGACAGCACTTTGGGCTTGGGCCCTGAGGCAGCCGTAGGGAACGCAGTCGTGGGATGGGCATTATCTGGGAGACCACCAAGAGGAGATGCTTGTAAATCATGCGGATACACATGTACAATTGGAACTACGCATTCCATCTGTAATTGATAACCGCAATACCTCAAACGAATGTACTAAATTCCTCCTGATAAGAATTGACATTACTGATAAGAGCTATAACTCGAGAGCTTGGACAGCATTAATCTCTCACATAGTATTGTCAACTCAAAGATCAACTATATATGCTCGACGGGTTCTGACAAAGCCGTCAAAGAAGAGCTAGCTAGATAGCCCCCATGGATAACAGTTCAAAGCTATGCAACTGTAATTACTTGTGTTGTATGCTTTCAGCAAATGTCCAATTCAATTATACTCATAAGAATAAACAACTTTGATCCCTCCTAAGTAGGTTAAACCTCTCGATAGGTAAATTCGATACAAACAGCACAGAGCCAACAACTGGAATTAGTTAATTATGTTTTAATTCATAAATACATCATACTCCTTGCTCTCGCTTCAGGCAATAACACTAACGCTTTAGTAGATACAATTTACGTCAGTTGCTTTCCCAACTCGTCAGGAATTCTATAGATTTCGCCGGTCTTATCATCTTGTAGCCAGTGTTGCTCTGGAAGTATAGTAGGGTTGGGATCTTTGATCGGTTGGATCAGATATCGATGTTCATGCTCGTGAATTGACAGTGTGCGTTTCGGCTCGTAAATGGTATGGACATGAGGCCGAATGTGTTCCTCAACAACTGGCTCACGATTATGAACTGTTCGGTCAAAGTCGAGACTGTTTTGAAGGTGGAAGTTGGTTTCGCCGTTTGTGCCAGCCCGGACCTCCTCGTTGATGCGGTCGAACTCGGCGTCTCGGGGGTGGATGGCTTCTAAGTTATGCTTGATGTTGCCCTCTTGGCTGGTGTTGGACTCGAGGTTGACATCAGACTCTTGAGACAAGGGCTTGATGTGTGTTGCTGCTTTCTCAGGTCCTTCTTGTCCGATTGCTAGTCGCGACAGCCTCGCTTGATCGGGACTGAGCCCTTCGAGGTGATCAAAACCTGTCAAAGGTTCAATGTCAATCTCGGGGAGGCTCGACTCTTGTTGAGAAACAGCTAGACGGGAAAGCCTTCTTTCGAGGTCATCAGCATCAGGCGAGTTAGCTGGCCTCGCGGTCTGGTGTGTTGTATAATTTGCATCCTCTGGTACTGTTTCCTGCTGAGCAGCCTGACCAGACGGACCATCAAAATACTCATTGCCCCCGGCATCTCCATCAGTATATGTGCCATCGCTGTCTTCTGATTTGATACCGGGTCGCTGGCGCTCTAGTCTCGGGGTTTTAGGTGTTAAGTCTGCTTCTAACGGCTGAACTGCCGGATGAGCTAGGAAGCCGTTGGTGTTTTGAGGTGCAGTGGTTGATTGTGCTTGAGGGACTGTATGTCCATCTTTGTGTTCTGCCTTTGAGCTTTTGCTTACAGTGCTCAATGATTTGCGATGGTTTGACTGTGACTTCCTACCCAAAGCGTTCAGACTGTTTCTGTTGCTTGACGGGTTTGAGTCTCCACCCTCAGACGTCTTGTCTGCTCCATCTCTGTTTCTATGTAACAGGCGTGAAGCTCGCTTCTTGATGGCCTCTTTGAGACGGCCCGCCATTAGAGCCGGCGTGTAGGTGAATAGTGCGCAACAGTATCGGGACAAAAGGAAAGGATAAACAATAAAACAAGGAAGAGATTAACTGAGGTTAGGGAGATTGTTTGTGTATTAGTGATCTCTCGAATCAGTACGATCCCTACATAAAATATTTTGCCACGGAAGAGAGGATGGTATTGGTTGATTGGAGCTCTTGTCTCAGATTCGGATGATTGCCTCTAAGGCCATCCATCAGATCAGGTTCAACTCAACCCGGCTCAACTCTATTCGATTCAGATAAATTCATGTCATCATTTGTCCCAACGCATAACGCATCTTTACATCACTCCCCTCCCATTGGACTGGTGAGTCTACGCTGTGGAAGGTCTAGATCGTGTTCGCGGGATCGACGCGAGGATCAGGGTGGAAGGTTGCGTGGCAGAGCCTCGATGACGCCTTTCATCGAAGCTACAGCGCGCTAGCGGATGCTTAGCTATGCTAATCTGAGAGCTAGTCTCAGCCTCTTGGCCAGACCGCGCTCATCATTTCCTGTTTCTCCACCTCATCCTATATCCGAACGGAGAAATTGGGACGAGGACATCGCCAGAAACGAACACCGGCTGCGGATCAACTTTTCTGTACGGAGTCATGACAGTCTGCCGACCCGCCAACCTGGGTGGGCGAGACAGGGCTTGTGTCTCACCGGACCAGCTGTTCCCGAGCAATCATCGATCGTGACGTCGATTATCCCTGAATTCAGCTGAACTGGGTGAAAGCTGATTACCTGTTATTGTTCTCTGCTGCAAGTGCAAGCTCAAGGGCGGATCACACACACCGGGGTTTGACGTGTGCAGTCACAGATGCAATGCAATCGGCCTTAAGAGGGGAACAAGATCAAGATGTCTGCCGAATGAAGATCGCGGGATGACATGGAAGGCTTGAAGCTCATCATCATCATCATTACAGCTCTAATGTGGACCACACACCAAACTGGAGCTCCCTTTGGAGCTCGCCGTTGGTTGAGACTTCCAGAGTCAGAACCGGAGCTTGACTGAGATGACGTCCATGATGCTTCCCATGATGATGAGGAGGCTAAAGATACATCGGAAACCAGGACAACATGTGCTTTCTTCAGGTATATAAGATTAAACGCACCTCGACCTCTCCATCAGCTTCATTCTCATCATCATCATTCAGCCACATCACAACAGCAAAGCAACCACCATCAACAGATATCCTTCAACCCTATAACCAATAATCAAATCCTAAATCAACCACAATGGAGAAAGCCAAGTCTGCCGTTTCTAGCTTCCTTTCCAACGACGGAAAGCACAAGACTATCGTCGACGAAGACGTGCGAGGCCATGTCACTCACGAAACTGTGAAGCCTCATCAACATGAGTCGGTAACCACCGCTGTTGATAGAGAAGTGCACCAGGATCATCATCATACCACAATCCAGCCCATCGCTGCCAAGGAAGTTCTGTAAGTATATGCAGGCGGATGGAACTCGGGAGAGACTCGCTAACACAACTAGTCCTGAAACTCATCACCATAACCTCGCAGCTGTGCAGCACAAGGAATTCCACCATGGAAATGACCAGCAGACTCGTGCTACTCTTGATCGAGAAGCTGCTAAGTACAGAGACTCCACTGAAACTCACAGCGCCACACATTCTGCTGAGACCGCCCCCACGGTAACTGGTGAACGAAGTAAGTGATACTATCACCACCCGACAACAACACAGAGTATACTAACGTCGTGCGGCCATTCACCACGTTCACGAGCACGTACAGCCCATTATCCAAAAGGAGACCGTTCAGCCTCATATTGTGCATACCACCATTCCCATCCATGAGACCCATCACGCAGAATCCGTCACCCACGGTACTTCTACCCTCCCTGTGAAGACTCTTGAGGAATTCACCTCTGAGCGGGGAGGTCTTGCCGAGAAAGCTTCTCACAAGCTGACTGAGTTCGAGGGATGCCCCAAGCCTTACCGCCGGGAGCTCCAGAACGAGCAGCTCGAGGGTGACAAGAGCATGCATCTCCACGGCCATGGCGACAACTACGGTGAAAACCACTCCCACTCTGGTCGTGAGGGCCACGGAATTGGCCACACTGCTGAGGGTGTTGCCGCTGGTGGTCTCGCTGGCGCTGGAGCTACTGCCGCTTCTCGCAAGCACCGCCACGGTCTCGGCCACAAGGATCGTCGTGGATCCTCCAGCAGCTCTAGCAGCTCTAGCGACGAGGAGTCTCGCCGTCTGGGCAAGTCTAAGTCTTCCAAGTCCCGAGGACTTGGTAGCTCTGGAGCCGGTGTTGGCGTCGGAGCCGGTGCTGCCGCTGCCGCTGCTGGCGCTGCTCACCACCACCACCAGAGCCGTGAGGGTGCTGCTGCTGCTCCTTCTACTATGGAGGGCAACCGTGGCCTCGGAGCTACCAGCCAGGGTATCCCCGGCACTACTGGTGTTGGTTCAGGTATGGGATCTACTGGTGCTATGGGTAACAACAGCACCATGGGTGCCAACCATGGCAGCATTGGAAACCCCAACACTGCTGGCCTTAACAAGCCTCACACCGGTGGAGATTACAACGCCCTGAAGACTGGTGGCCTTCACAACGACCCTCTCAAGAGCAACTCTTCTCACGTAAGTTTCTAAGTTTCTATCACACATGCTATGTCAGATATGCTAACCATCAACAGGCCCGCGATGACTCTGGCGTAGGAATGGAGGAGAAGCGAAAGCCTTCCCTCCTTGACCGCCTTAACCCCCTCAAGGACGCTGACGGTGATGGCAAGAAGGGCCTCATGGACTAAGATGTTTTGGTCCATTTAATCTCGACTAATATCTAATGTACGATTAGTGCCATGACGAGTTATGTACGCGGGCTTAGCTTAGTATCTCATTTATCAGATTTTCTCTTAACCACTGTGTGCGTCATGACATACTGTGAACTTTATATCATGATTGATGTGATATTCTCCGCCTTCTAGGCTCTAATCTCGAAAAAGTATAAACCTCCCGTAGCTTAACTCCTTCAACACTAGGGAACTTATACATAATTCGTTTCAAAAGTACCAAATCCACAAATCCATTACATTCGCCCAGAGACGTGGTCGCTGCCTAGAGGTGGCAGAAAAACTCGGAATTGAAGCTTAGGGTGCCAGAAATAAATAGCCTAAGACTCCCTAAGCTTAGAAAACGTGACCAAGTTATTTCGTCTCTTATGATACAGTAGCCAAATTTTCCATGATCCTGGGGCTGCAAGAGTGACGAACCATACAGCTGCCCCCACACCTTTTAGTTACCTATTCAGACTAAAAGTGTGTTTCACACAGCTTCGGGTGTGCCACTGATGTTCTGTCATGAAGTCATCATACACTCGAAGTTGATATAAGACGAACCACCTATGTTCGCAGATATGACCCACAGATTGGCCAACCTCCAGTTCCCCTGCCAAGTTTATGTCAAGTTGACGAGCTCAAATACCACGAAACAAGCAAGAATCGATCTATGATCTACGCCCCGTGGGAAAGCGGAACTGTGTTGATGGTACATCCATATTGGAGGGGACGAACGAAACGAACGAGACCGACCGCCAAGCCGACTACAAAGTTTACCACATGTTTACCAACTGAAATGAGAAGTGTCAAAAAATGGATGATTCAACATAGACGTACTTTTACTTTCAATTATATGCATCTATTGCTATTCCAACAGTCCGGCAGCGACAGTTTCGCCGCCACTTCTTATGACGACTCTCTGTCCGCGTTCGAGAGGAACCTTAGCTGCCAACTTGACAGCTACCCGCGCAACGCCACCTGGTTGAACAACTCTGGGTTTCTTCTTGACAACCGCTCCAGTGACCTTGTCTAGTGTTGCAGCGATAGATACAATATTCCCTGCCGAATGCAATCGCCCACGATGTAGGTCCACGGGCATGGGCATCAGATGCTCAAACGCCATGGCCTTCATGATAAAGTTATCACTGCAGTTGATAGGGTCCTTGGTATGACAAAGCATATCACCAACCCGGATGTGAATAGGATCAATGTTGGTAAGGGCAACACTGACGTTCTGTCCAGCAACAGCCCAGTCTTGCATATCTGAATCCACCATGATTGACTTGACGTATGCTTCCTCTCCGCTTGGCTGAACTAACAGTGCATCGCCAATCTGAAATGAACCAGCGTCGACTCGACCAGCAATCGTTGTGGTACCAAGTGTCGATCTGAACACTTCTGAAATGGACATCCTGAATGGGTTCTTGAGGGCTCGCGCTGTTGTCGGCTCGGAATTTTCCAAAGCCTCAATCAAAGTCGGTCCAGTATACCAAGATGCTGCAGTGGCCTCTGTTCGATGGGCAAGATTGTCGCCATTGAGGCCGGATATAGGAATAAAATCGATATTCTTAGGTGTGAATCCAAGACCAGTGAGGAAGCCGCTGACCTGTTGAGAAATCTCATCATAGCGCTCCTGCGACCAGCCGACCATATCAAGCTTGTTGACAGCGATAACGAGTCGCTGAACACCCAAGCTTCGCAAAAGCAACACATGCTCTCGTGTCTGTCCTTTTAGACCCTTCTCATAGGCTCCTGTGTTGGCGTCGATAACCAAAATGGCAAAATCAGCTTGACTGGCACCCGCGATCATGTTTGGTACAAAATCTCGATGGCCAGGTGCGTCAAGAATAGTGAAACTGGTTTTCTCCGTCTCAAAGTGATTTGTTGCAATGTCGATGGTTACACCTCTCTCTCTCTCCTCACTCCTCTGGTCCATTACCCACGCAAGGGCAAAAGACTGCTTGCCAGACTTTTCAGCCTGCTTTCGATACCGATCAATAGTGTGTTTCTCAACAAACTTGAGTTCTAACAGTAACCGGCCCATTAGAGTACTCTTGCCGGCGTCGACGTGTCCTATATGATCAGTACGGAACATAAAAAGCGAACGAGACCACATACCGACTACAACAAAGCTGATACTCCTCTTATTGGAGCTATTTTCATACTCCTTAAGAACGTCCAGACCCTTGCTCTTTGGCGGTGGTGCCTCGGCAATCTTGAGCTCAGCAACGTCCTTTCCAGCCTCTGAGACGTCCTTTCCCTTCTCCTTTTGGGTCTTCTTGGCAGTCTTGGCTGCTGGCTGTTTACCCGCTGAATGGAATTAGATTAGTTCATTATTTCGTCCTTGCAAAATTCGAACCTTTCGCCTGTGCTGCGAACACAATGTCATCTGGACTTGGCTCGGCGAAAGCTTGGGCGAGAAAAGACGGAGAGGATGTGTAAGGCATAGCAAAAACATCAGGCCTATGGGTGTTGGCCGGAGCAGATCCAAAGAGCGTCCGGGCAAAGGCGGATGGGTTGGGTTGAGACACAATCTCAACCTCTGGAAAAGTCTCCGACATGAGTTCATCCTTGTACGCAGAAATAGAGTGTCCCTGTTTGTTGTCCTCGATGGTAGCCTCAGGTTCTATTTTCATTTCCTGATGTGGAGAATGGACTTGCGGTGCGGGTGAGGAAGTCTGACGTGTCTGGCTGAGAGGCGGCTGGTTTTCCTTTTCCGACCCAGCAATAGATAACTTGCTGATGCCTTTATCAACCTTGTCTTGCTCCTTCTTCTCTTCGGTCTTCTTCTTCCTAGCAGCCGCGAGAGCTTGAAGTTTTGACATCTTGGGAGTACCTTCACCTCCTCCCAGCAACCCCCCACGAGGACGGTCAGGTTCGACAAAGAGAGTTTGACGTTCTTGAGGTACGTTCAACCATGGCATGTCGTCAAAGAAACATGCAGGAACTTTGCCGACCGGAGGGAGTTTCATATCGGAGGTATATCCGCTTGACTTGCGTTCATGGTCTGCTCCAGTCCCCAAAAGGCGTCGCGAAGCAGAAAAAGAGACTGACATACCTTCTGGCGCTTTCTTTGCTGGTTTCGGTGCCGGGGCAATGAATGTCTTCATCAGATATGTGACTGACTTGTCGATATCGTAATAGTAATGCCACAAGGCCTCTTCGATTTGTGTTTTGGTAACCTTATTTGCTTCGGTCCCTAGAGCTCTGCGGACCTCTGCAGTTCCTTCGTCCATTGCTTGACGATCCTCTGGACTGAGCTCCTCTTCTCCCTCCTCATCGTAGTCATCACCGTCAAATTCGGATACGATATCGTTCGTATCAAATGTGTGAACAATTCGATGGCGAGACATGCTGTCCAAACGAGTCGGTCAGGTAGTAGTTGAGTCTGGTTATGGGATGTAGGTGCGGTTCAGCGTAAAGATCAAAGAGAATGTGAAGGGGGGATATGGTAGAGAAGTCGCAGATGTATATGAAAGATATAAGGAGTTTCTACGAGGCAATATGCGCGCAATAACACCTGCGTTAGAGTTAGGTAAGGTAGGTAGATAGTTTCAAAGTCAAGGTATATTTTCTGTGCTGCGTGTGCCTGGAAGTATGACTGTCTTTAATGATGCATAGATGATTGGCGGGGCACGAGGTGCTTCTTCTGGTGGGGTACGCTATGAAGTCACAGACTGAGGCGCTGACCGACCTGATCTGGCCTGACTTGGGGCGCTGAGGTCTAGCGGGGTCCCAGGTCAAGAGCCAGCCTAAGTCTCCACTTGCACCTGCTGTCGGCGAGCAGGCAGGCCCCTGATTTCTCGGACTATCTTGTTTCCCCGCCCCGCCCCCGAATCGGTGTGCAAGGCACCCAAATCTTCAAAAAATTGAAGGTGGGAGGATAAGGATTGGATCGATCAAGAAACCGATAGAAGCTCCTGACTGCCACCAATTTTCGAGGGGACTTTTTAATATCGCCGTAAACGCCATTAATCCTGCGGATACAGCTCCCCACGGGTGGAAAGTCAAGACAATATGGATTCCTTGAGTGAGTCCCGCACACTTTTGTCAACGAGGGGCGAGGGGTAGCTAACGAGGGGACAGATTTGGATGTGTCTAATGGTATTTGCGATGACTTACCATGATGGTGGTTTTAAGCTAACAATAATAGCGGCGGTGATGAAGGATGAGCAAGGCCGTCCTTTTATCGTCGTTCGAGAGTACGTTTATCATCATACTAACCTTCACCGTTGATTCAACCCGCCTAACATTTATTTCCTAGTCAGGGGAAGAAGAAACGCCAGTTTGGCAATGAAGCCGTCAAGTCGCACATTCTCGCCGCCCGAACCGTCGCAAACATCGTCAAGTCGTCTCTCGGCCCTCGCGGACTCGACAAGATTCTGATCTCCCCTGATGGAGATATCACTGTAACAAATGACGGCGCTACTATTCTACAGCAGATGGAAATCACGAACCATGTTGCCAAGCTGCTGGTTGAGCTGTCCAAGTCTCAGGACGATGAGATTGGCGATGGTACCACTGGTGTCGTTGTCCTCGCCGGTGCTCTCTTGGAGCAGGCTGCCGACCTGATCGACAAGGGAATTCACCCCATCAGAATTGCCGACGGTTACGACCAAGCTTGCGACATCGCTGTTGCCGAGCTCGATAAGATTTCAGACACTATCGACTTCTCCCGAGAAGAGACATCCAACCTCGTCAAGGTTGCACGAACAAGCCTGGGCAGCAAGATCGTCTCCAAGTCCCATGACCAATTCGCCAACATTGCTGTCGACGCCGTTCTATCCGTTGCCGACCTCGAGCGAAAGGACGTTGATTTCGAGCTGATCAAGGTTGATGGAAAGGTCGGAGGATCTCTCGAGGACACTCTCCTTGTCAAGGGTGTTATTGTCGACAAGGACTTCTCCCACCCCCAGATGCCCTCAGAAGTCCGGGATGCCAAGATTGCCATCCTGACCTGCGCGTTTGAACCTCCCAAGCCCAAGACTAAGCACCACCTTGATATCACCAGTGTCGAGGAGTTCAAGAAGCTGCAAAACTACGAAAAGGAGAAGTTTATCGAGATGATCCAGCAGATCAAGGATACAGGTGCCAACCTGGCTATCTGCCAGTGGGGTTTCGACGATGAGGCCAACCATCTCCTCCTCCAAAACGAGCTACCAGCTGTTCGATGGGTTGGTGGACCTGAGATCGAGCTTATTGCTATTGCCACAAACGGCCGAATAGTTCCCAGATTCGAGGACCTTTCCGCAGAGAAGCTGGGTACTGCTGGTGTTGTCCGAGAGATGTCCTTCGGTACAACACGAGAGAAGATGCTTGTCATTGAGGAATGCGCCAACACTCGGGCTGTTACAGTCTTTGTCCGAGGCAGCAACAAGATGGTGAGTTTGACTTACTGCTGTGGAAGAGAACAATGCTAATATACCCAGATTATCGATGAGGCTAAGCGATCTCTGCACGATGCTCTTTGTGTGGTGCGAAACCTGGTCCGTGATAACCGCGTCGTCTACGGTGGTGGTGCTGCCGAGATTGCCTGCTCTTTGGCCGTCGAGGACGAGGCTGTCAAGACTCCTGGTCTTGAGCAGTACGCCATGCGTGCCTTCTCTGAGGCCCTTGACACCGTTCCTATGACTCTGGCCGAGAACAGTGGTCTCAACCCCATCGCTACTCTCGCCGAGGTCAAGAGTCAGCAGGTCAAGGCTGGACCTGAGGGCCGTGGCAAGCTTGGTGTCGACTGCATGGGTCGCGGCGACAACAACATGAAGGAGGCATTTGTTATTGATCCCTTGATCGGTAAGAAGCAGCAGCTCCAGCTTGCCACACAATTATGTCGCATGGTCCTTAAGGTCAACAATGTTATTGTGTCGGGAGCGGATGACAACGACTTTTAGAGAAGATAGATGGGCAACGAACAAAATACATGCTTATCAATCTTGTCATGTTTGAGGATGGGTTATGCAGGTAGATGATATCCATGGATGTATAATCAATCAAAAGTGCTGTGTATTCCTCACCTTCATGTTTTCCTATTGTATAGATTTAATGCGGTATTGATGATGTGATTGGATGATCCTTGGAGAACATCTGACAGGGTTCGGAACAATTTCGTTCTCCTTGGCTTACGTGCATTCATCCTTCTATCGGAAACACCGTGAATTATAACTGAGTGGAGGAATTCTTGCCGTAACTTTCAATTACAAAGACAATCTTGCATTGGTGATTTCGAATGCAACCTGCCGGAACTGCTGCTTCTACTCCCCCCAGATCATCGGCTGATGCCGACGCTTCAACAGCAATAACCAAAAGACGACCCATCCCGCGAAAAGGCCACACCAAATCTCGAGCAGGCTGCTCCAGTTGCAAAAGAAGAAGAGTGAAATGTGATCTGGTCACCCCAGAATGCGGTGCTTGCCATCGATTAGGCCTAGAGTGCCAGTACCTGAACAAGCCTGGAGGTCATACCTCAACGACTACCATCCTAAAACCTTTGCGGAGTGAGCCGGCCATGTTCGATATCAATGACCTCAACTTCTTTAGACATTTCCTCTTTGAGGCATATCCTCCGCTCCCTATCGATGGGTTTAGCGTGTGGCAGCAGGCTTCGCAGCTTTCACATGAGGTGAGGTTGATGTTAGAACTATGCAGATCCGATTAACAGGAATATCTAGTACGACTTTTTACTGCACTCGATGCTGGGTCTCGGGGCATCACATCTAGGTTTACTGTCACCTTCTGGTTATGAAAAGGCCGCTTTAAAGCATCGGATCACTGCAATAGGTGCTTTGAACAAGCATCTCACGAAGCCTTGTTTCACCCAACAAGACGCTGAAGCAGCGTTCGGTGCCATGCTCAATTTGACATTTCAGTCTGCGTATATGGCTGATGGCTTGATTGATTTTCTCACAATGGTCCGGGGCTGTATGTTCATCTGAATATTCCTTTACACAGCCTAAGCTAATGATTACAGGCTGGCTCGTCGGTACACAACCTTCTGTCGATTTGGACCATACCATCTTCAAAACATTCGGCAGAGTGAGTTACCTTGAGAGGATCAAGGCTATCGTCCAAGAAGACGATCGTTCCAGTCACTATCTGGACAAATTCGTCGCTGAGGGATTCTGTCAAAGCGTACAGAAATTAGGGCCGCTGTGCCATAGTGTCGCTGAGTTGCAGTATCTAGCACATATGCAGAGGATTGCAACTCTCGCATCTACAAACCCTGCTGAAAGTAAGATCATAATCTGTCTTTAAATCTATGCATGCTGATTGCCAGGCTATCGCGAACTTGCCTTCCTCTACGACGGGTTAGGTCATCTCAATACCACCGACTTTGCTTCTTTCATCGACACCAAGAACTACGCTTCTCAACTGGTCATCATGCACATGCTCGTGCTAGAATTCGTCATGAGCCGCAAGGCGGTTGAGGGGGACCAAAGATCTTCGTTGGGCAAGAAGGGCTATTACTGTAGAAAAGCCATGTCGAAGGTTTGGGTCCAGCAGATTCTCCACCGGCTACCTCCGGAGTATTATGAGTATGGAGAGTGGCCCTTGAGGTTTATAAACAGTCTGAATTACTCGTTTGATGATGAGGATCAGGTCTGGAAGCCATTCATGTTAAGTAGTGGCACGGCGATCTTACCGGATGAGGGCACGCTGTCTTTGGTTGTGAGGTAGATCCACTGAAGTATATGATCATGGGTGAAACAGAATTTTTAGATAATACAGTGACTCTACAGTCAGACTGGGCCGTGTTGTATTTTGATTCTACTGTAAATTCGTTGACTCTTGTACCCATTTCTCAAATAACCTGTGCCAACAGGGATTATTCCTTAGTATCCTGACTCTATCTCAGGTAGATGATATCGGATAAGAATACTACTTCTGCTGCTCAGCCAGCTCAACACCTTCTTCAGGTTGGACAATCTTAGTTCGAGCACCGTGTCTTCCCAGATAACGACTGGGATGATAGATACAAAAGATTCCAATAGCACCAACCATCGGCAAGCTCTCGAATACCCAAAAGAGCCACTCATGGCTGAAAGCATAAGAGTCCCTCCCACCAGCAAATTCTACAACACGAAAGATACAGCGGATCTAGCCATGTTAGTCGTCATCTTTCAGGGCGTGGAAGACTTACCATGATCAAGATACTTGAGATGTACACCGAAAGAACGACCTTCTCCCAGCCCAAGGGAGCACTCTCGACAGCCATGCGACACGCGAGAACGTGGAATCGTCTGAAAACGCAAAGGAAAAGAGAGAAAGCAAAAAGTTGAAACACTAAACCGGCGATGAGTATCTTGACTCCGATCCTTTCCATCTCGCCTTGCCAGTTGTTAGAACTTGCGACTCCGGAACCACTGCCCTGGATAAGGAATGCAATAACATCGCAAGCAACAAAAATTGGAGTGAGGCGTCGACCTGGTATTTTGAGTATTCGATGGCGGGATGGAGGAAGGACGGCGAGGATTAGACGGCTGATCAGGAGGTAGTTCCCTGCTGCGATGAGAACAGGAGTGAGAACCGTGTAAGTTAGTGTCATAACGAAAGGGGTCTATGGTGTTAGCTACAGTAGAAGGGACCTGCTACGAGATTGGCTTACTATTTCGGACTGATTCTGGACAGAATGTATCCTCAGGTTGTAAGCAGCAACCTCCACGGCTGAGCCTACAACGACAACGATGAAGAACCAAGCTCGGAATTTGACCAGAGTCTGATAGGCCAGGACAAGGAAGAGGATGCTGTAGACTACAGTTCCAACTATAGCAAGTGGGAAGGATGGATCATACATCCAGATGGACTCCTGGCTTGCCATTTTGGTTGTTCGACAGTGGTGACTAAATGAAGAGGATATAGTGGGAGTTTGTGTAGATTCGATTTGCTCTGTGTAATGTTCAATCTCTATCATTTACTATCTACTATATACACCTTTGGCGATATTGAGGCTACGCAATTCATCGGGTTTGAAAGCGAAGAATACGTTGCCAAGAATGAAGATTCCACAACAGGTATCTGTATAGTTTTGGGATGCTCAGCCTAGGAGAGGAGGAATGAATCCTGGTTGGTTGTTTCTCGGCCCCAGTTACGCGGCCCTGGATGTGAATGCGATGAATGCGAGCTCACCAAAGACGATGTATACGAGAGCCAATCACAAAGGAGATGAAGAATCAAAGTTATCTTAGTTAAATGGATGGATCAGTAACATGAGGCTTGGTAGCAGATGGCGGCTTACACGCTGACTTAGTCAAGGCACAAAACCACAACTAATTACTTTGGCTGCCATGGCCTTTTCTACCGTCACGCTCTTCGCAATAAGACCCATGAGGAATGAACTTGACTAACTAGTTACTATCAACATCCATGTGAGAGAGAACCAAGAACCTAAGAGCCACAACACTAAGAAAAGACCCTGATTTTAGCGGCATCTACAACCAGGCGTCAAAGACAAAACCCCAGACCGGCAAAAAGGATCGGCACAAGAAGGAAAGATATCCGGAGCCGAGGCGCCGTCAACTCTCACGCGATGAAGGTATTCACATGAACACCCAGCGGTCGTTCGGGTCTTGGCCTTGTTGTTTATTGCCTCAAAACAAAGCCTGCAAGTACACATGATGTGTGTCTCCGATATTGACAGCTGTGGCCATTTCTCATGATCGCAAGGCGTGTGAGACAATAGGACTCGTATAAGCGCTTTCACTAAGAAGAATTGTCTTAGACCCTGACTTGGCAATATTTTCGGTTCTTGGGTCATGTCAGGGCAATTGAGGCAGATGATTGGGATCGGTTGACTAAGGGCGCCAATATGGCATGGTGTTGCGGCGATTTTTCGAGAAGCGTGACCTGGTTTGGTCACGCAAAGGAGCTTTTTTTATTATTATTATTATTTAGTAAATAATTCTATTTGATTGGACATGCTGATTTTCTAGTCGTTCCCCGGAACGTTTCAGACAACTAGATACCTAGGCAAAGACAATACACCCGGGTTATGGGTCGTTTAATCATCCTCGGTCTATTCTGGACTGTAAAGGTATCACCAGCAAATCCTCAGCAGGCAGCCTTGCAACGGCAAAGTGCGTGCCCCCGTGTTTTGTCGGGTTGCACTTCAACACTGCCACCAGCCGCAACTCATTCTATTGGATCGCATCTTCCTTACCGCCTGAGGATCCGTGACTGACTGAATGACTGAGAAAACGATCCGTCAGCGGGAGATGATTGTATTTTGTGTCCCCCCAAAGTGCCTTGACCGATGTTCTTAGTTTGAGGATGACTACAGTAGATTTCCTATTTTCGCTGTGAGAAGTGACTGAAAGTTGCATTTACGGTTGCAATTGCCACTGAGGGGGGATCCATGTGAGTCAGTTGGAGTGAGGATTTGCTTTACATACATGATACATAGTACATACATATGCTTGAGGTTGATGTAGGACAGATGGCGTGCATATGAGTGAACGTGGGGAGTTATAGACGGTGATTAAATAGGAAGCCTTAGATGAATACTGATCTGATAATGTATTTATGAAAGGGCATGTAATATTAAAAAAACAAAATACTATACTTAATTATTTATGTGTCTTATAGTCTGTTCAGTTCATCAGACTGGCATGGTTATAGACATCAAGTAATAGTACTAATAATAAACACTCCATATGTTAACAACCCAGATATACCGTTTCAGCTGAGAGTTGATCAAAATAAAATAATGAAAGAAACAGCCAATGGTTAATATTTCTTCAATTAATTTATTTACCAAAAATTCAAAACGGTCAACTCTCATATCCTCCCTTAAAAGACCGGGTTCCCAGGCCTCACCGCCCACTGTGGCCTCTGTAACAGGCCTATTCCCCGGTCATCTGCCTTCAATTTGCTGAGTTGTTCAACCCCCATCACCCACTACCACTGTCTCTCTGTCATGGATGCCACTCACACAAACAGATCCGCGAGCAATGCACACTCCCACCCATTGAAAGAGCCCTGGACCTGGTTTCTGTCAATTATTATTGTACTGGCCTCTATATCTTTCTTCTTCCCCGGGGCTTACATGAGACATCCCCTCTCACCGGATCTTTCCAAACTACAACACAAGACACGGCACTTGCTGCAGTACAATAGTCCTCCCTCTCATATGCGAAGAACCGTTTTCTGAAGCGGTAAAAAAGAAATTATACGAAAGAACATGTTCTTTCTCTTCTATCATGATGCCCAGTTCATGGCTTGCTTTGTCCTACATGCGAGGCGATGTGATGCGACGTAATGACCAAGCCATGTCAAGTGTCATTGTCAATTAATGACCTTTAGTAATTATTTATTATTTTTATTGTACTTGGACTTCCTTTGCTGTTATTCCTCTGCTCACCAGATCAAAAATCAGGTTTGGCTGGCTGTTTGCTTGTTTTCTTTTTGGTGCCACAACATCCATCACCGCCTCGTATTGTGTGATAGACCACCATATTTATCACATTTAATACCTGATTGTATGTCGTCTGATTGATTTTCAGGCTTTTTCTGCATCTGTATCTGCTCATCTCGAGACTATCGGGCAGCATCAGTAGACCCCCACCAATGTTCAAACTCGTATCATGGCCAAGAGTTCAGCAGACAATACTGTACTGACTGTACTCTGTCACTAATAGACTTGTGATAGATTTCAGCCACGCCGGCCTGTAACGCATACAGTAGATACACTTTGGACTTTAGCCTAAACCCCCTTGTTCCGTTTCTCGATTCCTTGTCCTTGATATTCTATTCAGCTATAGCTTTTCTTCAAGTTACGTACCGTTCACCGACGTCGTTCTTGTCAGCCACAGCCCCGCGAGGCACAAGTCACAATCCCCCGTGACTCTTCCCAAAATGACATGTTCTCTCATCTCTCAATCCGTTCCTATAGTCTACCATAGTAACTTCCAATGATCTTGTGTCATCCTCACACGAGAGACAATCGCCCAAACGGACCCTTTTCCGGGCCGCGGCTTCATGCATCGAGTCACCGTTCCCCGTCTGCAATCTGCAACTGCAGTCAGAGAGCGACAAAGACGAGACGAGACAAGGCAACAGAAACAAGCAAACTCGATCGTCGAGGCGGGTGTTACTGCAGCCGATAGTTTGCTCTTTTCTTTGATGTGAGACAGCAGCAGTGACAGTATCAGCAGCAGCTGCTCATCACATTTCGAATCCAATCATTCATTATTGTCCCGGGTTATGTGAGTGTTGCCCTCGTGAACTCTCTTGTGCTGCCAAACTTGCTGTATGCTCAAGGTGCTACTGAGCTACATTGTAAGTGCTAATACAGATGGCTGGCTTGATGACAGCCATTAACCAAGTACTAAGGGTAGATCTAGTTGATCTCTCGCAATTTTCCCCTGAAATGGACGAGGCTTGGTTTAAGTTGGCTTTGTTTGTTAGATCTTGGATGGCTTTGATAGATTGGTGTGTTGACTACGAATGTGCTCTTCTTTGTCCTTCCTAGCATCATCCTTAACAAATTGTATTGGGTGACTGCATTATACAGAATAATAGAAACATCCAATCACTTTTTTTTTTTATAAATCCGAATTTGAGGTTATTTTTAATTGGTGATTTCGCAATTGATTCTTGTCTTACACAGAGCTAGAATTGAGTTAGCTCAGACTCATGCCATACATTGTAGCTGAGGGTTTCAGGGTAGCTTCTATACAGATTTCATTCTCATTGACTCATTGTGATAAAAAGTAATAGGCTATGACTCGATTTTAATTGAACATCATCAAATAGCAAATGGGGTTTCTTCAAGCTGAAAGGGCTTCTTCAAAAGAGGCAATGACGCGCTGTGAGTCACTCCCCAGTTCGAGTTAATGGCTTTATTTTTTGCTCACGTAAGGAACGACTCCAGCTTGTGGAGTAGGTAGCTTGCCACTCCAATATAGCCAGCCATCACGATAAAAGCATCAACTTCTCGTTACTTCTACCAAAAATTCATCAATTCGCTGCAAGAGCCATTATTTTTAGGCCACGTACATACAAAAACTCGCAGTTATTTACTTGCGTGGAGTTCGGGATTCGTTTCACGTCACTCGCTGAATATTAACCACCAAAATTCATCTGTCAACTGCCCAGCAACAGCCCACTTCTGAAAACGTCATGATCTCGAGAACCTCCAAGCCGGATTCACCGCAGACCCGTAAACAGGCCGTGGCTGAAGCTTCATCATCTCGCATTGTCCCCAAGCCAGTGCCAGAATCCCAGGCCCAGGACCCTAGGACATATCAGATTGAGCAATTGCGGCGACGCTATTCGCCAAAGGAAACCACTGCTCCAGACGGTGCAACTTCACTGTTCTTCAGGCTTAAGCCCTCGGATCCTGACTTTCCATTCGAGCTGGCCGCTCTCGAGTGCGATATCCGTGTTCCGCAGTACTACCCGGACGAAAAGCCGGTGCTGCACGTAAAGAACAAGGACATCCCTAGGGGTTTCGGTATCAATATCGAGAGAGGATGGGATGGACTCGTCGAGGACAGACCCGGGGCTACGTTGCTTGCTCATACGCGAGAGTTGGACAAGAACCTGGAAAAGTTCCTGTCTGAGCAAAAGGCCGAGACAGTCAAACTCGTGACTTTTAGAGACACGAGGCACGTGGAGGCACAAAAGACACAGGCTCAGACTCCGACTCCGACTCAGACACAGAAGCCAGCGCATCCTGAGCGGGTGTCTGAGCCAGCTTCGCCAAAACCTGCTCCGGCGCCTTTCAAGTACGTTCCAGAACCGTCGTACACAAAGGATGAAATCGCTGCTGCAAAGGAGCGACGAGCTCTTGAGATTCGTCAGCTTGAGGCACGTATGAAGAGAACGCCCGAGTATCGTCGATCACCCGACGGTGTTGTGTATACTCTACCTCTAGAGCCACAAAAGCGTTCACAGCTTCCGCCAGGACTGCAGTCTGTCAGGAGCGTGCATCTTATCATTCCTTTGATTTATCCCCTGCAGAACCTCCGTATTCAGCTCAATAATGTCGAGCCTGAAGATGCGGAGCCGGTAGAGGAGCTCTTCTGCGAGAAAGCTGAGGAACAACAACACATGTCTCTGATGAGCCACCTAAACTACCTTGCACAAAACATCCACAAACTTGCCAAGCAAGCACAGGTCCAGGCACCCAAGGTCGAGTCACCTGCCCCGGTACCTGAAGATCAGTCCCAGGACATAAAGGAAACTGAGCAGAAATCTGAGAATAGCCATATTCAAGTAATTCCACGACCTCCTGAGTGGGGCTACGCTGAAGGAGATGATGAAGAGAGCTCTAGCTCTGATGAAGGTGATGAAGGAGGCGCTGTGTTGGAGAGCGAAGAAAAGGAATCGCAGGTCTACATGCCAGGTGAAACCCCTGAGCGTGGCACCATGCTGTCGTTCCCTTCGATTGAGTTGCACGGTATCGAACTTCTCCAGCTTTCTATCTTGAGTATCAGCGTCAAGTGCGAGCGATGCAAGACAGTAAACGAAGTCACAGGCCTGAAGCCCGACGTCGAGAAGACGACAAGCTGCAAGAAGTGTGCTACGCCGTTTGCCATCAAGTTCCGACAAACGCTCATTCACGAGAACTCTACACGGGCTGGCTTTCTTGATCTGGCTGGGTGTAAAGTGGCAGATATGCTTCCTAGCACGTTTGTTCCAACTTGTGAGAGATGCTCTACCCCAGCTCCCGGCCTTGTTTCAGTACGAGGCTCATCGGTGACAAATGTTTGTCGAGACTGCCACGGCCATTTCACTTTCAAAATCCCCGAAGTCAAGTTTCTATTCATCACCCCCGGCTCCCTTCCTCCGCCTACGATGGGTCCTCGCCGGAAACAAGAGAAGCTTGGCCTCCATGCGGGAGACCAACTTCCCGACAAGGGTGCATGCTCGCACTACCGAAAGTCGTACCGTTGGTTCCGCTTCTCATGCTGCAGCCGCGTACATCCCTGTGATAAGTGTCATGACAGCCAGGAAGATCACATCAATGAATGGGCCAACCGCATCATCTGCGGCTGGTGTAGCCGCGAGCAGAACTATTCCTCGGCTGTCGAGGCGTGTAGATTCTGCGGTCGGTATCTGATAGGCAGAAAGGGAAGAGGATTCTGGGAGGGTGGAAAGGGAACGAGAGACAGGAGAATGATGAGTCGGAAGGACCCGAGAAAGTACAAGAGGATTGGTGGTTCGGCGACCAAAGCGACGTGATCTTTGGAGGAGCACTATTCTTGGCGGGTTTTTCGTCACAGCTGAGAAGCGCCAGGCTGAAGGCTCAGAGTACAGGACCTAGTAATTACAGTATAGTTGCTTGCTGTCAGCTTGAATGTCACCCAGATCAGCTGAACTGACACGTTCATTGCCACTGGCTCTTATGTCTCGCCAGCGGTTACGAGCCGCCATACATACTGTCCTGCTATGAACTTACCATTAAATACCTGCAACCACTACAAATAACAGAAGAGATGGTATCGCAAGAAACCAGGAAGCGCACAGCCTTGGGACATGTGAAACGTGGAGCGGTGGGGGTCATTTCTGTCGCTCCGATTCTATTCCCGTCAGTATCTCGCTGTAGACGCGATATGATTTGAAGATGGGGGCTGTAATGGAGTGCCACATTGAGTTACGAGGCGTTTGTGTGTGGGAGTATTTGGCGGCAATTGAAGGTCATTGGTGTGAGGGGTGTTGAATAAATGGTTGCGAATGAGGATAAAGAAATCGAATTAATTCAAGGGAGAATTATATGATTGAATGATTATTTTTTTTACATTAATTAATGATGGTGGTATGGCGATTGTAGTTGACTATAGTACATAAGCTTGGTAGTGGTTGCTGTTGATGAACAGTTACGAATCTGTGATTGAGACAGACGTGCTAAATGGTTTTCCCACTTTAACAACTCAACAAATTAAAATGGAACGCTGCGATGTTTCCTCAGGTGCATGTCTAGTTTTTGATAATGAGGAATACTATGTAAGCAAAAAGACTGGATGACGCTATAACGGCGTTTCCATATTATAAGCAGCATATCGTAGATACTATCATTATCAAGTCAAAGCATGGGTGTGTTTGAGACAGAATACGAAGAGAAAACTATTTTCATCACGCAATCCTCCGTCATTGTTCATAACTACCGCATGGCAACCTTGTAGAACATGGTTTGGCGATGAGCTGGCACCCTCTTTGACTTACAGATCGTGGCGGTTTTTATCTGTCATGTGAAGACGCAAAGTACAATAGAGAGAAATACCGCAGAGTTTTAGCGATATCGGATACAGTCTGTATTGAATTAGAACGGCAGGTGATTTGATGAATGCGGTTTCGGCCGCGGGATGGCAGGGAATAAGGTTGAAAGCGCGGGATGTGTGTGTGAGCAGATAGGGTCCTTGATAAGTAGTAAGTAGATATTACGGTAGATAACGGAATGTAGTATTCATAATTTCAAGTACAAGGCATATCATATTCCGCTGGTTTATTGTAAAGGTATAGTGATCGTTGGGGGTGCAAAATGTCAGGTCTAGTATATGCAGGTACCGTAATGTGATTGAAGCCCAATCAATATCGACATGCTCGTTTCCGTGCTGTGCCATAACTGAAGCGACCTGAAGCCATCGTCAAACAAGCAATTCAATAGGACCTGCGTTGTCAAGGCGTATCAACATACCCCACAGTCTGTGAACTCTAGTTCAGGGATGGGACCCTTGTTGGAACATCACAAGGCCATAAGAGACCCTTTGGATTCGGCCCCTTTAACTTTCGACGCCATTTATTCTCAACCTGTTTGTGACAAGACCCAACGTGACGTATGTTGGTATTTGATTAACTTCTTTGTTTCACACCTTGATTAAGTATTGTTTGATCCTGGCCCTGACCTGAATAATGAGAATGGGAAATGAGGCGTTTGGATATGCGCGGATCGACGGACAGACGCGCCACGGACCGTCAGCCGTCTATCACGGGACCTAATTGTGGCTGGGTTGGGATGGCTTCCGAATGGTGTTTGCTATTTATTAGAGCCAACTGGTAGTTGTGTTCTATTGTGAAACTTGAAAGAGTCAGGTCAGGGCGTTCTTAGGTTCGGCTTTGAAAGACAGGTACGATATTTGGCATACGCCTTCAAAGCCTCAACTCAACTCTGTGCTCTAGAACTACTACCACCTTCTGTAACATTCCAAACATCTTTGCCGTGATCTTAACTATAGCATGATCAAGGACATGAAACGACTAAAGATAGAGACATCTCGGTCAACCTGGTTAGTTTAGTACATCCTGGTTCGTCACAACACTTAAACAACGGCGCCTCCGAAGACCAGACACACTCACACGTGCGCCTTGACCCTTTCTTTTCTTCCAATTCCGCGATTCATCTAATGCCATCTGATCTAAAACCCCCATGTCTTGTGCCATGCCATGTCATATCACTAGCAAACAAAAAACGACTCATGTCAAACCCCCGCGGGTCCCCTTCCGGTGTCAGGGATGACCCCCGAGTGTGACTACGGGGGGTGTTTAGTTCGAGACACACGCAAAGGGACAGGGAGGACGGACAGACGATCCAGTGCCAGAGGAGACAGGGCTACAGGGCGATCGTCGGGACTCATCTCGAACCCTTGGCTCTGCTCGCTAACGGTCCCGCCGTCTTGGGACCGACGCGGCATCCATTGCTTGCTTAAGCTTGAAGCAAGGGAGTCCAATCGGGCACCGTCAACCCAATATACCTCCGGGTTGCTGCTTCGGGATAACCAAATCGAAAGACACATCCGAGCACAGCTCTAGGAGCTACCGGACCATCAAGATTCAGACTTCCGTCGCAAATATGGCCTCAACCATGCCCAGATTTGGCCCGCCGCTGCATCCCTGAAGTCCGTCTCTGAAGTCGGCTCCTCCTCCCCTCCAGACTCCCTGTCCTGGACCTTCTCCTTCTCTTGCGGATTGGAGTCCTTGGGCAGCCTCGGGCACCTGGCGAAAAGACTGAGGATCAGACCTAGACCGGCCATGATGCTACCTGCCATCCAGAGCTTCTTGAGCGCCGCCGCCACAACCATGCTCAGGATAGTGTGATCAAAGCCTGTATTATCCGTGGAGGCTCTCATCAGCTGCATGACATTACTGACCGGTATATTGCCCAGACCCACCTTCTCCAGCTCCTTTGTTAGCTGAGCCGAGAAGATGGACGTCCCAATGGCGACACCTAGACATTGACCCATGGTACGCAGGACGGAGATCATACTGATAGCATGGCCGGTGTCCTTTTTATCGGATGTGGCTGGCACAGCAATGGCACCAAGCGGAAAGATGAGTCCCATAGCCATGCCCATGAACATGGCGAGCACCAGGATGGTCGCAGTTGGTGAGTCTTTGCCCAGGATCGTCAAGACACCAAAGATGGTCACCAAAAGACCCCAGCCACCGATCAAGAACCCTTGATACCTGCCTGTCTTCTGTGCTACCACTCCTACCACTGCCGCCAGGGGAGCAACAGAAATAGTCGCTGGCAAAGCCCAAACGCCCGTCATAAGAGGACTTTGGGCCTTGACGCCCATAAAGTACACGGCCAGATAGTATAACACCATCCACATTAGAAGGCCATGAAGCGCCGCCATGGCAAGATGGCCGACAGCCGACGGCTTCCCAAAAACGCCTCGTCGAAACATCGGCCTTTCAACCTTCTTCTCATATAATCCTAGAGCAATGAAGGCGAAGAAGGATGTTACGAAAGGCACGATGACCGCTGCCGACTTCCATGGGAAACGAGATCCGCCCCAAGTCAACGGCAACATCAACGAGACAGCAAAGACAATGTAGAGGAGGCCGCCAATCCAGTCCATATGCTTGATGTCACGATAGTTTCGCTGGTGTTTGTCGTATCCCATGAGGACCCAAGCTCCGATGAAACTCAACGCAAGGAAAGGCAGACTGGCCAGGAAGATCCAACGCTATTACCGCCAGTTAGTACATGTTTAACCAAATACAATATCAAGAGCCACCTACCCAAGCAGATTCATGCCCCTGAACGATTGCACCTCCGACAATGGGACCAGAAACTGTACCCAAAGCCCAAGTGGCCTGCTGGTACGCCATGGACCCAGACCGCTTGCGAGCAGAGTACAAGTCAGACGTTATCAGGCCCGACAAGGCATTGGGCCCTCCAGCCCCAAAGCCTTGGAGCGCGCGACCAGCAAGAAGCATCACACTGCTATGAGCAGTTCCCGCGACGATGGACCCAGCCATGTAGAAGACCAAGGACCCGAGATAGGCTGGCCTTCGACCAATGACATTTGCCAATTCGGCGAAGATGGGCTGCGAAATCGCAGAGGTAAGCAAGACGGCCGAACCCATAGTCAAACTCAGCGCGAATGAGGCATGGAGTTGCTTAGCGACAGCCTTGAGCCGTGTCAGCGGTAGTCAGGGGGGTTTCGTATGGGTGACTTACGGGGAGCATAACACAGATAGACGTCGCATCGAAAGCTGCGATTATCGTCACCGTATTGAGGACGACAAGTATCCCTAACCTTCGCCAGCGACCCATCTCTTGTACCGACTCTGCCTCGACTTCCTCGACGGTAGTTGGGGCAGAGTCGGCGCCTTGGGAGAGCATGGGTATGGTGCCCTTCTCAGCCTCAGACTCTACGCGTTCGATTTGGAAGATACCGTCTGCCATTATTGATTCGGCTGGACCTGGTCTTTCGTTCAAAGATGATCTAGAGGAGGGGGGAGAGAAGAAAGCAGGACAGAGTTGTTTGTTTAAATACTACAGTCCTGCAATGGTCCAGCTTCCCAAAGAACTATATATTAGGTTTTTGTTCACCGGGCTTTCACGAAATACTTCGTGGGCTGCAAATCTATCACATTCTATGGCATATTCTGAAGTTAAACTCGTTGCCACATCATCCGAGAAACGTACTCTGAGCTTGACCGAGTACAAGTAATATCTGCCCACATTTCCCAACTTTCTTTCCCTCCCTCCTTTTTATCTCTGTCAACTCTTCCAAATGGAGTTTCCAAGCTGCCCAATGCTTCTCTCAGGCTTTCTGATGTCCAGTGTTATATACTGGAATGTGTACTTTATCGTTGATTACCTTCTCTGGAGCTATGTGCCACGCATCTACTACCGCCTGGAAGAGGACGAGCTTCGTAAGCTTTGCCCTCTGATTCTACTTATCCTTCGGGTAGTCTTTGGACTTATGTTCTCTCTACCATCTTGTGCCCTGGCTGCCGCGACAACACCGTGGGGTGTTAACCAACCCCTGAACGCCTTCGGTCAACTTTGTGTGGTATCGCAAGTTGCTGGGTGGGCGAACGAACTTGCCTTGATACGGTTCTACTCTTTCGAACTCTTCATCCACCACGTGCTCTGTCTGCTTGCAACGTCGAACATTATCTTATCGCCCGCTATACACCAGATCAAGCCTTTATATATCTACTTCGCCTCGCTGGTAGGTGATGCTGGGCCTGTGTCTGTAAGCATCCTGCGATTACTCGGCTACCGCTTGCAAACATCTAAACCAATGTACTGGACATCCCTGGCTTCTACCATGGTCTTGATCTTCGGTCGTATCGGGTGTGCTCTGTACACCCTCACCCAGGTCTTGACAGATCCTTCCAACCTGGCAGACTGGGTATGGGTTCTGGCAGTCTTGCTCTTTGGTTCCTACTCGATCTACAATGCGGTCCGCAACCTGAGACGACTTGGACTGATCAGAGTCCATCCTGACCAGTACATGATCACGTGCTTCAACAGATTCGATATTCCCGTCGCAAACATGTACCTGGCGCTCGCTTGCAGTGCTTCGTTGCTATCAACTTTGTTCCTGTACGGGATCTACCTGGATCGGCCTCTGAGGGCAGGCGAAACACATCTCATCTGCCTGCACGGACTTATCGCGGTCGCCATCGGGTTGACGGGAGCTATTTTCCTTAGGATGACACGCCCCAGCAGTTCCTGCTTCTCGAATCCATGGGGAAACTTGTACGTTCCCATTGGAGTGTTGATCGCTGGTCACTGGGCCCAGTTTGTCACTCGACACACCATATATGTCGACCGCGACACACTCCTGGGATCGATGGGAATTAGTGTCCCTCTCTTCTTTGCTTTCTCTCGACTGGCTCAATACTATACAGTCAAGGATACCGCGGCAATGAGTGACGAGAAACGACCTGCAGTTGTCAACTACACCAGGTTTCATCTGGAGTCGGTTATCCAACACGCCGCGATCTTTGTCATTTCACTGGGCTTCTCAGCCGTCATGGGTATGAGTTCATCAGAAACGGCACGACTGGCCATCTCTGCATCTGTAATTGTCCAGTTTCGAGATAAACAAGACACTAGGATCCTGGGTACTGGAATTCTGCAAGAGACGGTCAGGAGTTCGTTAGCCGCCCTGTATGATTTCCTCGAACCTTTCTTTGTCGTCGCTGTTTCGACATGGTACGTTGGAATCATGAGCACCTGTGTCAGTGGCCCCCTGGCTTGTTCGATTCTTGGAGTGACTGTTTCAGCGGCTGTCCTCGTGTCACTGAAACTGACCGCATCAAATCCATGCGATGGAGTACGAATGGCTTCCAGATCCAGGAGATTCCACCCCATCATACTCCTCTATGTCTTCTTCTGTACCCTGCAGGCTATGTTGGTTTGGAAGTACATCACCTTCGAGGGGGGTACTCCAGAGGTTAGCCTCGGTTTCAAGAACTTCCGCTATGTGCTATCAGATCCATTTACTTGGGTAGGCCTTTTGCACATGGCTTCACTGCCTATTGTTGTTCTCATGGGGGCTGAGTAGGGACTATACTTTGAGTGATTGACGGGGAGTAGTGTATACCACTTTTGTTTGCAAATCAGATTAGATTGATAGTTCTTGTTTCTTAAGCTTCCTTTCATCCATTGCTTCTGGGCGTAATCCACTGCATCCTAGTGACAGACATTCCTCATACAAATGTCATGACCGTACAACAAACAAATATGTTGGGTTGGATCTCCCTTGTATCATCAAAGATCCTTCGAATCAGAGGGCCATCCATTTCCAGATTAAGAATCATAACCATCGTAGTATTGTGTCTGAGGGAAAGCACTGTCCCACGCATCTCCAAGATCATTGTCTCCGAAAACATCTGTGGCTTGCTTCATTTCCTTCATCCACTTGGTCAGATCCGCCACATCCTCTTCAAGCTCCTCGATGATGGCTGTGGTATTGGCAGACTTCCTGTAGAGATCGTTTGTCAGGGAGACTGCAAACTCTTTGTTTCTGTTGATCTTCTTCTCTTGCGCGTTGACCTTGACCTTGAACTAGGAAGGGTAAGCGTTAGTTCCAAACGGAATGTGGTGTTGCACCGCATTTGGCCTTACGTTTGCAAGTTTGTCCTCAAACTTGTCATTGGAGGCAGTGACAATACTCTTGAGAGCTTCGTGGTCATCTCGTAGGTCGGTGAGCTGGTCGAGCAGACGGTAGTTGAACGCCACCATTTTGTCAACTTCATTTTGTCGCTCCTTCTTGAGAAGATCGAGTTGAGCAGAGAGTTTCTGGTTCTCGCACTCAGAGGCCTTGAGATTTTCTTCGGCTTCTTTCAAGGTCTATTCCAGTGCTTTTTCAAGCTTAGGAGAGTCTTGCCTCTCGCTGGGGCCCTCGATGAGCAGAAACTGGGTTTCATCCATGATTTGCGAGTTTTTATGAGTACTGATGATAATCGCTTGGGTAGAAGGCAGGGTAAACAATAATGATATTAAAGAAGGAGAAGTTGAATTACCACCCACTGTGCTTTACTTTAGGCTGGCGTTTGTTTTGTTTGTGAGATGGCTGTGAATAGATTCGTTGTTGACAGCTGCCAGGCACTGGCGAGCGGTTCCTGTCATTTTGCATACTCCTGTGTCACTCCTTCTTGCCCAGGCAGCAACGTATTCACTTTTTGAATCCTATTCACTCCTCCTTCCTTTCCTCGCTCTCCTTCCCGCAACTTGGTCATATTTTCGCTCTGCAACGCCGCGTCTATCCAAGCGGCAGTCATGTCGTTGCAACAGCCGACAGAGCAAGTTCCATCTCAGAGAGAAAGAGATCTTTCTGAAAAGCTGCACGAAGCAGCCTCGGAGAAATATGCACTTCTCAAACAACTCCTTGAGGCTAAGACTGAGCTCTTTGAAGCGTCCCGGCTACGGGAGCAACAGCTTTCCGAACAGCTAAAGGAGAAGGTTACAGAGTTGGAAGCAGCCTACGCGCAGAAGAATTACTTGGTCATTCAACTCGAGAAACATGTCGCCGATTTAGCTGCTCTGAAGAAGCGCGTCGATGATCCTTACGCCGAGCTACTCGAGAAGGAGAATGCGCTTCAAGCTTCGCGACACCAAGAGCGCGAGCTGGCTTTAGAGCTTCAAACTGTCAAAAGTGATTTTGCATCGTACAAGGATAGCGAGAAGGATCGAGAAGGCAGACTTGAGCAAGCTGAGAAGGACATTGAGCACTGGAAGGATTACGCCAAAGTGTTGGCCGACGAGGCCCAAGAAGCAAAGAAGGCTGTCGAGGATGCCAAGAAGAGAACCGAAGACCTGAAGGAGCAACTACGACAGGCGGAGGAGACAGTCAAAGTACCACAGGGTAAAGTCGAAGAACTGCAGAAGGAATTGCAGAAAGCCAAGGACAACACTGAAGCTGCCACGAGTCGAGAGAAGGGCCTAAGCAGCAAACTCGCCCAATCTGAGAAACTCCTGAAAGCTGCAAGATTCAGCTTCGAACGCCAGACGACACCTGTTTTATTCGGTGCACCCAGTCCGATTTTGGGAACACGACCAGCGACAGTTTTCGGTCGTCCTGTCCCCAAGTTTGAGCAAGCCCGCCAGGGGAATTCCCCTTTCTTAGACCAAAGCAACAACCAGAAGCCCCAAAACATATTTGGATCAGCTAGCCAACCACCATCAGGGCAGTATCAAGGGGCATCATGCCCTCCAGGTAGCCGCGGGAGGCCTCAGCAAGAACAATCGTCTTTCAACTTTGGTGGCTTTTAGAGAGAACAGCCTCCATGTGTGTCTACTGGATTCTCTACTATACCTGCTGCTTCTCAAGAGAAAAGACAGCAGTAAGAACAATCTCAACCAGGCTCGGGCCATTCCAAGCGACTCAGGAGACGTGCATTTTGAATGAAGCCGATAAAACACGATGGCCTTTTCTATCACCCTTCAGACGTCTTCTACGGACTTTTCAGAGGGCTTTCTCGATACTGTAAATTACGGACTTTATTGTACGAACATATGAGGGACTATCGCTGTATAGAGTTTCCTCCACAATGCTGAGTGAACAGACTCATGGTTGATGGACCTTTTGAAGGCGATCGAAGATGATGAACAGAAGAATCACAATACGAGAGCCATAATGTGGGACCATGAGTTGTCAAACTGTTCAATGTAGTTGTCAATGTTCGACCACATTAGAAGCATTGCGCAAGACAGATAGCTATAGATGCCAACGATGCATGGCTATCAAAACCCCTTTGGTGAACATTTTGTGTAATTCAGAGCTGTGACTAGAATATCAATTGTCTTTACAATACTTGATTAGCTCATTATCCGGACTGGAAGATTGCTGGTCTCCATTCTCTTTGGCTACCAGGATAACTCCATAGTTGTCGTGACGATGAAAATGTCATTCGACTTGCTAGTTATGTCAACTCGTCGATCTTGCGAGTCATAGTCGAGCTGTCAAAAATCGATTAATGGTCGGATTTATTTAAATTCCAAGTGAATGGATATCACCAGGACCAACTTGACATCATTTGTTGATCGATCCGTCGTTGCGGATCCTGTTATGATGTAATGGACGCTTTTGGCGATCCAATCCAGCACAGAGTTTAGGAACAGAAAGCCACATCATCTCGAATCGGACACCAAGTTAGCCTACTATCTTTGGTTCCTGGCTAATGGAGAATACATCATCTATCAAGTGACCTTGGGTCAACCGTTTGTGTTGTTATGGACACGCCTAAAGCTGATCTCATGTGGTTATTCCATGGCACGACGTTGCCCAGCAAAGGACTGTGGAGTGGGCATAATAAACCGTATTTCTGGAAATTATGAGGCTGATTCAATGATCGATCGAATCGACATGGTCTCAGAGTTGTAGTGACATATGTATGGGGCATGAAGTAAAGTGTTCCTATTCGGAGATTTAAACGTCGTCTGATACAACAGCTAATCTTGAGTCAATGTGATACATGAACGCCTACTTGGTATCAGTAGAACTTCGTCATTGCAAAGTTGTGCATGTCAAGTTTGGAACGGTGACTGGGAATCGTTTCCATAACCAGCACCGTTAAGTGACCATTCCTTGGCATGTGTCGACTTACAAGTTGTAGTCATGTGAAGCTAAATGGGGGTCATCGCGGGGGTCTTTCCTGTTTCACACTTGACAACCGTTGCATAACCAGTTTCAGCTTAAGCAGTGAACAAACTAAGGCAATACTGAATACAGCATCTTTTCGAATTACTTTATTTTTGACTTTGGACACTCTGACATCACTTGGGATCCTTCCTTGACCGAGGTTGTGTAAGTGAGGGTGCATGCATATCCATTTTCGGCATCACGTGGTAGGAATATCCAGGCTGCCGCAATACATACAACAGATCCTCTTTCAACATCAGATCAGACTTCTTAGTGTGGGATCTGACATTATATCACATTCTATTGTGCCAGTGACTGCCAACGCATCGCACCGCACCCGGCCCGTCTGTCATCCATCCATCCTCAGCATCCTACGGGCCGCGGATCGACACCTTCATCTGGATGAATTGATTGATGATTAGACTACCCAGGCACAGCAGCTCGAAAGGGTCTCATTCCCAACATCCCAGCCCCGGGACCGCGGATCAGACCCTCGATGCATCCGCATGAATGAGATGTCGACGTTTCCAGGTTCTCCGCATCACCAGGTCCCTCCTACTCCCCATCCTGGCTCATAGCATGGGGGCCCAGAATCATCACATGTTGCCTGTCAAACCGAAAGAAGAAGCTGTCATCTTCAGAAAACGTTCCAGAGTCCAGACTGTTTGAACATGTTGCGGCCCTTGGATCCGACTAAGGAAGACCCCCTTCGTTTCCTCGACGGCATAGTTTCTCCGTCGGCTGTCGCCCTTCTGCTTCCCCGGACATGGGTTACTTTCTGCCAATTTCCAGTTCTTTGGGAAGTTGGGGAAATCCGGACGAATTTGGGGGTTCGGCCGTTTGACCTAACCCTCTGCAAGTTGAAGGAGAGGGTGGCAAGTTTGCATGCAAGTTGACAGCGAAGCAAAAGCCGAGCAGATATGGATGACATTCAGAAGCCAATGGTCTGGAGGCTGCCCGTGGCATGATACAGTGTCAGCTGGTGCAGAGCCCTGCAGACGTTGTGAAATACCCGATAACCTGGGGTAAGAAGGGATGTTTTGATATCCAGTACAATCTCATTTGCCAACACATGCGCGACCTGCCTCTCTGAGCCGGGAGGCGCAGGCAGATGCTCAACTGCTGATTAGCAGAAGAACGATTATTAGGCAAAGGTGGTCATGAAGAATTGCGCGCATCGTCTTACGAGTTGAGCATCAACAACTGTCGTGAGCATCAGAAGACACTCTCGGCTACACCACCATGCAATTTTCAGAGCACCTTTATCGACCACTTATCGACATTTTAGTGTAGGCTCCGATGAACAGGCCTATTTCTCGATTGACGAGGCAAACCAGACCAGTGGTAAATTAATTGCACAAGACAAAGCTAGGCTTCGCGGATAGCCATCCCCGGCACGTTTCAATATCACAGCTGGGCTTTACTTACCTGACGCGAGATTCGACAGCTCGGTCATCTAGACAGGAATGGTTTGGTAAATTCCCAGCACAGCACATGACAATGAATTCAAAGTTGACAATACCACATCCCCCAGCTCGAAATGGTTGACGCCAAGGCACATTCAGTACGGTTGATTGTTCCATCAACCCCCAACCCAACCATGGTCAATTACCGGCCGCGGCACAGCAATAGTATTATTAGCATGGGCAATGGCAGCTTTAGACTTTCGGCCGCAGATACCAAAGGGGCAATTTGTTGAATGCGGAGAACCTGTCTTTCACCACGTGGTTCAACACTGGTCTTTACACTGAGAACTGGACGTACTGTACTCGGTACAGTCTTCTCAGTACCTCGCTCCGAAGTCGCTCAGAACAACGAATTCCCGTTTGTTCCCAAGATGAACATAAGCGCTAGAGCATACATTAGACTAACAAGACAGTTTTAAAGGTGCCTACAGCAGCCGGCGCTGATAATTGGGCAACCTTAAAGAAGCTGGTGGTGTTCTCAAAGGGGAATGTCTACTCGGCATCCAACCCCATGTGTTCTGAAGGTTTCCCAGAATGTGGCTGAACAACCCTCTCTCCATCTTGAAGGTCTCACTTGAATCATTACCGATAGCGTCCTGTGTGCACTACAAACTATCCATGCAGTACAGTAGCTCAGATCCCCCTTGGTCGGCGACTCCGTTGCATATCCATAATTGAGACTAGAGACACTGGAAATGCATCCGCCCACATGGCGATTATCGATAATGTCTGATGGCAAAGAGCCAGCCAGACCCATTTGGTTGCTTCAACTTCGCCTCCTCGTGGCTAGGTACATGACACAGCACAGCCACGAGAATTTCACGTGCAAGATGGACTGGTATGTCACGTCAAAGAGTTGGGATTAGCCAAAGGTAACCTAGTCGAAACCGCAGGATCCATAGTCGGCCCAACCAAAAGTCCAATGACAGAGCAGTGATTATTGTGTTTCTGCCGGACCGACAGAAGGCGGTCAAACACAAATGAACGTCAGTGGTCGAACAACAAGAAAAAGGGCCGTGTTGCTTGCTGCACGAGGCAAAACGGTGATGACGGGAGGGTCCAAAGCACAGCAATGGCATTATTGAGGGGCCGAGGATCGCCGTAGAGTCGCCGGAAACCAGATGGTTCTTATCAGTGGAGAAAGGAAAAGAAAAAGAAAAAAAAAATTGTGGATGATTTATTTGGAGTTCACAGTGAGTTCCGTTTTCTGGATACATACAAACCCATGGCTGGATCCATTCGGTATTTGAGATGTATTCTGACAATCTGTCTGGCTCACATTGGGGCCGGCGGAGAAGAAATGATGCAACAGCGAGTATTTTGCTGCCTAATTCAACCGTTTGCATTAGAGTTTACAGGGCTGATTACAGGCGAACAGGGAGATGATCAAGAACAGTTTGAGGTCAGTTTGAGATACACTTATCTCCACTAAATCTGATGGAGATTAGACTGGACTCAACTCAACTGAAGTGAACTGAAAGGAAATGAACAGGAGGTGGAGATTGGTGCGCGATAAAAGAAAAAAAAAAAAAAGGGAATATTGACTGTCCCAATTTTCTGATTCATCCAATATTTTTCGCCAAGGAAGATCATTATCTAGTGTGCACTGTACTTGGTGAAAGTTACATTCTCTCAGTAACATGGACAAGTCCCAATACTGCGTCATTTCTTGTGGTGATCCAACATCATCAACATTTGCCCTTTCAAGCCTGTCACTTCAGCTTGTAATTAGTTACTTGTACCGCGTGATCAAACAAGATTGACTGATGGATGGATGGATGGGTTGCAAGAAAAAGATGGTGTGAGCAAGACAAGAGAATCTCTTTCTCCACGTGCGGGAGAAGACTTCTAGAAGGTCTCAGCTTGGGAAGATGAGTGATTGGTCGGGGCAATTCGGATCTCAAAACTAGACACCACCAGCTGGAATAGGCTTAGATGTAAGGCTAGAAGATCACCAAGCTACTTTTGGAGGTTGAGAAAGAGCCTGAGGTGTCGATGTATTTATTCGCGCGCTTGTGTCACTGTAACTGGCACTAACGACGAAATTCCGACAGCGGCCAACTCAGGTCGACAACGAGCGCGGCTACAGAAGATACGTATTCTTTTAGGTACACGGTCATTAGAGAATGAGGCCGGCCAACATCCGGGGTTATTTACCGTGTTTACCTTCCGGAAAACCGAACAAGTCTGAAATGAGCAAAGGAGACAGCAGCCGGTTTAGACAATGTCTCACACCCGATTCATTATTCGGTCATAGTGAATATGACATATTCGCAACATCCCGTTTGCGACATTTTGGATGGTTGATAATGAACAACGCATCGAGCATCGACATCGACATCGACATCAAC